>VYZT01063247.1:51567-99963 GCA_013400735.1 Pomatostomus ruficeps
CCATGGACTGCAGGGGGGACACCCCGCCTCACCATGGTCTCACCACGGCCTGCAGAGGAATCTCAGCTCCAGCGCCTGGGGCACCTCCTCCCCCTCCTTCTCCACTGACCTTGGTGTCTCCATGTTGTTTTCCCTCACATGTTCTCAGATCCTCCTCCTTCTCTAACTAAAGGCAGCTGTGTGCACACTTTGTTTTGATTTTTCCTTAAATATGTCACCACAGAGGCGTAACCAACCTTTCTAATTGGCCCAAACATGGCCAGTGGCATGTCCATCATCTTAAGAGCCGTCAGAGATTGGCTCTGCTGGAAATGGTGAAGAATTCCAGAAACTTGTCACAGGAGCCATCTTTATGCCCCCCTCCCCACTACTAAAACCACAACAGTAGCAAGCAGAAGTTTTGGTCAGAGGCTGCAGCAGCAGCTGCAGTTGCAGTTACCATTGCTTAGTAGCATAAGGAAATGTGCTTTCTCCTGGTCACCACACAATTTCACTGCAGAAAGGCCACTTCTGGGACTGTGTGCATGGATCAGGGTTAATTCATATTATATAGATAGATTTTTTGTTTGTTTTGCCCACTGATTACAGAATAGATGATGTGAACTCAGCATATTAAAACAGTAATCCTCTCTTGAGAAAGGGTGGCATATGGGAGCTGGGCTTTGGTGTGTGGAACTGACAGATGTTTTTTGTTCTGCTGTGCTGGCCATATCAGAATTCAAAAATGCAGCAGTGTGTGTTTGTATATATATTCTTCTTCCCCCCACCGCCAGTCCCTCAGGAAAATGTCTATTTGGGGAAATTTCCTGTGTGTATTGAATTCACATGTTATTCCATAAGTAAATCTGCCCTGAGCAAGTGAGGGGCCATTGCTTGTTTTAGTCATCCATTTAAAAGATTGTTCTGGTCATAAGACAGATAAATTTTTACAAATATTTTATAAACAGGCTTTCTAATCTTTGGTGCAACTACCTCAGTATAGTCTGTTATTTGGAGGAAATAACTGCTGGCTCCCAGGACAAAGCTCATGTCAGAAAACATGGCAGCATTTTTTCCAGCATCTAAACAAGGTACCTTATATATGAACCTGATAAATGCTATGAAAGGGAAAAATTACAGAATATAGTAAAATTGGATTGCTGAATTGTATCAAGGACATCCCCTTAATTATCAGCATTTGCATTAGCTTTCTTCAAGTGCAAGATTTTTTTTTCCTTGCTTTTTCATATTAGGGCAAAATTATCCTCTTTGACCCATCTGTAGATCCCATGTGAGCAGCACATGGCACTCTTGAATAGATGGCATGTGACAGCACTGGGAGATTCATAGTGGAACAAGTTCAAAACATACAGAAGAGATCCACAGTGCGGATGGGAGAGTTAAATTCTGCTTTGAAGTTGTAATTGCAACAAGCAATTGTTTCTCTGCTATGCCTAATAATCTCCTGTTGTTGTAAAGCTCTGTCTTCTAATGTCTTTTCCTTGGCTGCTAGATGTAGGTCAGAGCTTTAAACTAACAGATGACTCTGAATGATTCCTGGCTTTCCCGCTGCCTTTTACACTGTAGTGTTTGGTTTGAAAAATGAATTTTGCATATTTTGCATGAGTCATGCTAGGATCATTTTTCTGAATCTGTGGCTTTAAACACTATTTATGAACACATCTACATAGTATTTTGCAGATATACATGCCTATGCTTTCTGGCCCTAGGCAAATTATGGGGTGCAAGCCATGTGGCTGCAGAAGCATGATGCTGGACTGTGGTTTGTATAAACTGCTTCCCCTTAACTGAGATTTAGCAACAGGCTGAGTGGTTATGTGGCTTTTTAGTGAAGCTGCCTTGTGGCTGGCTGCTGTCGAGTCTGTGTTCACTATGGACTGTGCCCAGTATGTGTTTATTTTGATGCTGATAATGGTAGATTCTTGGTTACCTGCATACATCTGTATTTAAGATCTTAGTGACAGGCATGAAGGCATGAAAATGTCAGAATGTGAAAATCCCAGCCTGTTTCTGGAATATCAATGCCTCTTTAAAGCAACTTTGTGTAGATATTAATAAAGCATGAATCTGGATTATTATGCGATGACCTGTCACAAATATTTTGCTTGAATCTGGGCAAGTTATCACCAGCTAATTAGATATCAGCCATTTGGTGCATGAGCTCAGGCAGAGTAAGAGTTTTAATTGCAGTCATGCAATTAACAGTAGAACCCATTTGTCTAAATGGAAATGCTGAAGTCCCAGCAGAAATTGTCTTTGCCCTGCAGTCTGTATGAGATACCATGTCAGGAAAGGACTGATGTACTTGTCTGACATGTTTAGGACTACAATAACCTGTTGGTACTTATTAGTCCATCCCTTTCTGATCACTGCACATACTTGCTTCTCAACATAGTTTTGCCATATACAAGACTCTGCTGTCATGTTTTTTCAGCTTAAATAACCACCTTCTCAAAATAGAGAATTTTAATGAAAAATGCATGTTTCAAATTCTGTGAGAAAGGCAAACTGCAGGCACAACTTTGAGAAGGAAATTTAGCAAGTGAATTGTAAAAACACAAGATAGTCTTATTCATAGGAGGTAACGTAAAAATATCTAAATACTAAAACTTTTATTTTTCAGAGTGTTCTTAGATGCTTCAAATTCAAAAGAGACAAAAAAAATTTTATTTTTACAATATTGAAGTCCAATATTAAGTTCCGTATGAGCACATCAATTATTTTGGAACTCTGTAATCATAATGCTGTTCATTGTCAAGGACACAAATGAGGTGGCCTCACAACTGAACAAAACTCCTGTCCCACTATGGCACTCCCCAGGCAGGCCTGCTAGGCCGAGGGCCTGAAGGAGAGCCACACAAGAACACACACAGACGCAGCAGGAGAGAGAGCAGGAAGAGAGAGGGCAGAGCCCTCCGACTTTATTTATATGTTTTTACACATTACCGTGGATTGGAGGTAGAAATCACTACTTCTTATAATCTACTTGGTCAAAGTATTTGTTAATCATATTTTTCTATCCGGTATACCGGAATTCGTAAACACAGATACAATTTAGGAAAACATAGATAATAGAGAGAAAACAAGTCATGGCTATGAGAGAAAGTCTAACAAGAAAACACTGAACACTGCAAAGTCAGAGCAACATCCCACACCATTAAATATTAATTTTCACTGTTAGTTAGTAAAACTAAGGCATAAGAACCTACCCTATGTGTACATATGCACATAAATATGGAGTTTTTGTATTTATGAGATCTAAAAGCAATGTGACAATTGAGTGAAATCACATCAGCTAAAAATGACTGGAATTCCACAATAGCATTCAATATGTATCAGGATGAACTCTTTATACTGTATAGCAACAAAGAACTCTGGCTGAACTAACAGAAAGGAGAAAACCATGAAATGCTTATTTTTTTGTTGTGTAATGTTTTTCTTGGAAAAAATCAACATCATCAGACAGCAGAAAAACTCATTGTCAGTAAATATTGAATAAATGCAGAAATAGCACAGTGCAAGAATCAATCTATCATCTTGTTAAAATAAAAGTGAACAAAAACCTGATCTATGAATAGGTTGAGTAGAAATACCTGGATTATAAAAACTAGTTGAATATTCATGGAGACAGTGTTCTTTAAAAAATTAGCACTTGGGCAAAAATATAAGAAGTTATACAATAATTTTGGTTCTGTAAAGTGAGACTGAAGAGCTGTCAGGTGGCTTTCAGCCCCTTTGTGATCATGCTTAGAAGGCTGTTAAAATCAACCATTGCTGAATTAAACGTGGAAAAGTTTGTTAAGAATGGAAATGTAGATGTGAACAGTTAACAGGTGTTCTCCACAAAAGCGTCTTGCTAAAGTTCAGAGTGCAAAGCCTGAACGGAGTTGTAATGGCAACTGTAATAATGAGAAGATATCTGTGATGTAAGGGAGTGATTCTCCTGGTGCAGTTTTCATCTCTCCTGACTGGAATATCTGAAACACCTTCAAACCATTATGAGTTCTCACTGAGTTTTAAGGATTGTAACTTTTAGGTGTAACTTGCAGAAAAAAATGGAGATATGTGGAAGATACAAGGTGATTTTACATTAGTGGAGGTGGAAGTGGAGACTGTGTGTATGGTTGAGCTCTGTGCAGGTTGTGGCATAGTGTGGCATTAAGTTCTTGTTTTGTGTAGCTGCTCCAGTAAACACAAACAGTAGGATAGGAAGAAATGGGGAAAATCAGGGACCTAGACATATCTGATGGCTTAGGGAGTGCTTTTAGCTTCGTGTTCTTCCATTTAGCACCTGGCTTTCTCTGGGTGGTTGCCCCTGAATTTGACACATTCTAGAAACAAAATGGTATAAAATCTTGGGAACTTAGGGCTCAAAGTCTTACCTAAGATAAACCAAAGTAGCTCAAGTGTACCTTGACTTCGTTGCCTGCAACAACGCCCTGTGGACATGTTCAGGAACACCAAATATTGTAGTGAGCATAACTCCTGCAGGCCTCTGCCTTGTAGACTGGCTGGTAGAGAATTCTCCTGCCAGCTTTATATTTCTGCAGTGTGTCCCTCAGCCTAGTGAAATGCCTCCTAAGGGACATCTGACATCTTTATGGCTTCTGTAATATCAGTGTAAGAAACCCCCAAATGAGGGACTAAAGCTTTGCTCTTATAACTTAAGAGGAATTAGTTTTCAATGTTGATTTTGTAGATGTATAGAGGGGAGAAGCCATGTAGCCCAAATTCAGCAAAATTCAGCTGCCATTTCCAGGGAATTCCAGCCTGAGGGGAGGCTTTATGGATTAGGTGGTGAGATCTTCAAAAGGGGAGAATCACCTTTTGAATGCTATGGCAGTAAATGGCTTTCATGGACAGACCAACAGCCCTCAGTTAACTGTGGACCTAGGAGCTGTGCATTGCCTGAGGCAACAGATCACTGTAGCTTAGGGAGTGGTTTGCTCTGGTAAAAACTGTATTGAGCTAAAACAGGAACTTCATCCAAACACTTGCAAGTCCATGAAAAATTCCTTCTTTGAGGTATTACTTTAAAAGGCCCACAGCATTTTACATACTAGGATTTCAAATTGATAAGCAGCTTAATCAGAGACCAGAAATTAATTAAAATCTCTTTTCCTGTTGTGGACAAAGGGATGTCACTGTCCAGTTTTCGGCAGTATCCCTGAATTGCACTGAAGTATAATTATTGATAGCTTTAATCTAACTCAAATTAAAAAGCAAACTATTGAATTTTCAAAGAAGCAAAACCTTACAAACATGTTATTCATTTCAAATTAATTCAAATATGCAATAGTGTCGTTTTATTCATCTTTCTCAGGAGTTCATTTATGTTGATTGAAGGATTTATTTGTTTGGAATTTAAATGTCTTTGATAACAGAACATCAGTAAAAGTACTTATTTGGTAGAACGTAATTTTAATGTTTTTTTCATTACTATTATTTGCCTTCCTGCTCTGGTAGAATGCTTTCCTGGTATGAATACTAGTGATAAATAGGGAACTGTGACCAGTGACAAATTACATGTCTAAAACCAAGGAAAATAAATGAAGGAGGTATTATTTTTGTAACTGCTTAATACTTGATTTTACTGTTCTTTAAACGGGTTCATCTGTCTCTCTAATGACAATAATTTATTTCAACTATTTTTTCTACATTTTTACTGCTTTGGTAACAGAAAAGTTTACCATTTTGTTGTAAAATTCTACATTGAATTGATAATAGTTAAGTAAGAGTGTGAGAATAGTTCCTTTCATTCACACTGGAATTTAGTTCAGGGCGTCTGATCTGCTGTTAAAAGATCCTAATGTTATAAATTTCACTGTAGTAGAAATAGGGCAAATAATCAGCAAAACTTTCTTGTTTATGTGCATACAACTTGATGAATATGCAGATGAACCCTGTCACCATATTTGGTGCCAGATGAAAATTGTTCATGACTCCTGGATATCATCAGCTTGTTTATTTATAGCACAAAAGCAAAATTAAAAGCAATGAATGCCCCTGTCATCTTAATTAAATAGGTTACAATGCTACATTTTAAATTGCTGTGGTGTCAAGATGATGATCATTGTTAAAAGGATGGAAAGTATTAACATTTTCCCAGGAGTTAAAGTGTATTCATTCATCTGTTAATGGATTGATGGCTGAAATAATAAATATTGATTTGTCTTGGGATATAGATGTGAGGTTTGGAGATTTGATGTGGTGTTCCAGAAGTAGTTATCCTTGTCCATAATATGGGTTATGTATTTCTGTAATTCAGTTCTTCCACATTTTCGTACATTCCCATTTTATTTTATGCTTTCCAGATGTTTGTGCCTCTCCTGTTCATATCTCTTTCATGTATTTTCCCCATTTTCCTTGCCATTTCACCATCCCAGTTCTATCACTCAATTTTCTGCAAAACTTTTCTTTCTTTTTTTCTACCTTAATGTCTTGTTCACTCCCTCCCCTGCAATTTCTTATTTTTCTTGCCTCCTCTTCATCCTGCCTTCCTTATCCATATCTGCCAACCCGCTCTTCCAGTCTTCCATTTTAATCTTTTCACCCTCTTCTGTTTACCTTTGGCATATCTGTTTTCAAACTCCCTTCACCTTTCTCCACAGTGCTCCAATTCTTTTTTTTTCCCTCTCATGCTGTCTCCTGCATACTGCCAGCCACCCAGCTATGCTTAGGGCAGGAGTTATTTGAGACAGAAAGCAGAAACCAGGAGCCTGAGCCCTGAAGTGAAGAGAAATACGACACCCTTCTCTTCACTTGGACCCATGCCCTGTGTTTTCCATACCCCTCGAAATATTACCTGTGCCCAGGTCACCGCTGTCCATGTGGCGCAGTGCCGTGTTCACCAGCAGAAGTGATGCTGAGGAGCTGTCCAAGGTATGGCTGATGGTCCCATCTCTCTTGTCCCATCCTGTCCTGTCCTGTCCCTCTATCTCTTCATCCGTCAGCATTTTAGCGTGAAGCTTTCCAAGAAAATGGCTGAAGACACAGCCAGGAAGCCTCTCTTTCTCTCATCCTAGTAACTCCATTGCTGTCTGTGGGGAGGTATCTGTTATCTGTGACCAGCTAATAGAATCCAGGATAGCAATCTCGAGGTGCTGGAGTCAGTAGGATCTTGCAGTGCAGACAGCTCAAACACCACTTTAGCTGGGTAAGATAAGGAACACTGTGGAAAGCAGTATCTCTGATTGCGAAGTTTGGCAGAAGAAACATGCAGTGTATGCATGGAGATGGAATTACAAACAGATCACCAGTGTCCTGCTTCCCTAATCCCGTGCCTAGTTAGATTTCTCAGATATGCAGATATGTTGTTCTATGTCAAATTTGTACCATCCAATTTGATTGTTTTTAAGTGGTGGGAAAATGCATTTAAAATGTGCTTCTGTGCATTGCTATCAATATTGTGAACTGACACCTAAGGACATTTTTCCAGTCTATTGACCCAACCTTTCATTTAGAATATATGTAATGGATAGCTGGTGTATGAAAGGTGTGGTGAGAGATATTGACAGGTACGGGCAATCAACCTTCACCTCTCCTTGTTCAAAACAATTCTTTATTTTCATGGGCATTCTCAACTAAGTAATCTCATTTCTTGCCTGGAATATTTTCATCATCTCTTTGATAAAGTAACATCTCTACACAGAGGATTAGGGAAAGTTTGTCTGTTTTTCAGTTTGTTTAATTTGTACATTTGAGAATTCCTTGTGTGTAATTAGTTTATTCCTCAAGAGGTTCAGCTTCCCACTCGTTTATGTGACTCTTTTCAGGAGTGATATTCCCAAAACCTAGAAAAATAGGATTATAAAATTGCCTTCTAAAAAGCAGAAGGGTGGCATTGGCACAGAACATAAAAATGTTGTTGTTTCGGCCCTTAACTTTTTTCCACACTTTTTTTCTTTTTTGTCTCCCATGAGCTCTCTGTGCTAAAGTTTACACCTTTGTAAAATGGAGACTATGTCCTTTGCAGTCTTAGGAGATGGTGTGAGTGTTATGTTAACCATAATTAATTCAGTTCTGTGAGATCATTAGAAGAAAGTCTGTTGTTGGTATTGTGAGTTACTGTAACTCCAAAGATACTCAGCTGGGTAAAATTTCTAACAAACTGACTGAGTCCTCTTCCTAGAGGAGCTGGGACTCCTCTGGGGCTCCTCTACCATCCCTAGAATTTTTAGAATCAGGTATGGTAACAAGAGGTTCAGCTCCTCATCTGTCTAATCTCTTCCTGTCACACTATCACTGAATGACAACACAGCAATTATTAGCTCCTTCTGTGTCTCCAGAAGAATTTCCAAATAAAATAAAAAGTTCCCCTAGGAAGCAGTGAGCCTGAGGTTGTGACTTCCAATGGGTATGTTCCATGGCTAGTTCTTTTTGAATGCAATAACACATTTTTAATGACACAGTGGGATGATTTTTCCTGTAGAAATTTCACAAAACAAGAAATATGTGTCATTATTATTAGCACTGTTCTATGAATTATGTCACATTTTCTGTTTAAATGTAACACATAAGATTATTATATGTATGTAAGAATTTGTCATCTTTTACTAAAATTCTCAAGTACTTTTTTCCTTAATATATTCTGAATCTCTAAGGAGTCTTTTAAAATATAAAATAGGAAAGACACGAAATAAGGGTTGGCAAAGCAATGCTTAGATTTTTTTTATAAGCATCAGCTATTTTTCCAATTTGTTCCTGTTATGAAAATATGGTGAACCTGTAGTGTTAGCAGTGTAATGATCAAATGTCTTGGATATCAGTTCTGAATAAAATCAGCTTTTTTATTTTGGAAAACTGTTGAATATGAGAGAAATGGAAGCTGATTCTTAAGTGGTGGTATAAAAATTATTATAGTCACTGGTGATTTATAAAAACTATTCCTAAAAACATATCTCTGGCATGTAAGAAGAGAAGTTTATCAGGTTAAGTGTATTATTCCTCTGTAGGTTTTTACTTCAGGAATTGTGTGGACTCTAGGGATAGGAGGGAGGACGACCCACACATGGGTCCGTAGATGCAAGTTGCATTAACTTAAAGGTCACCTCTGCTACCACAAGATCCATAGTGAACAGGTTACTTAAAAAAAGAAGAGAGCGCATTTTTCTGAGTTATTTGCTGGTAGTTATTTCACCTCAAGAAAGAAGAATTTCAATAAGATACAGACCAGAGTGGTACAAAGTACTCCTGATATAATAGGACATGCATTAATATTGCATTAAATGCAAAAAGTAAAAGGAAATATTCATAGCTGTTCCTCACTCTTGACCTTTTCTACCTCCTCAACATATTCAACTTCCTGGGAGTGAAATGCTACTTTAAGTGCTAGTTTTATCTGGAATGGATTTTACAGTAATCAATGTGTCAGGATAACATCACTTCCCTCAAGAGTTTCTCTATAAAAACTGGTGAAAACCAACAGCAGTAATTTGCCCTCACTTCCAGTCCTGAGTGCTTAACCTCGGATGGAAGAATCCTGCTGAGTTCTTTGCTCCAATGCATCCTCACCTGCAATTAAATGCTGCAGATGGCATTAGTTACTCACTTACACTTGATAACATCAATGCCTTTGACTGATACTGACCTGCCTCCTGTGCTGTGCTGTTTGCCTTCTGCTGGTTTGTGAGAGGGTTATTGATGAGCATTGGGCCTAAGCAATGTGTTCTGTACAAGTGCAGCCAGGGTGTGTGTGGAAGTGCTGGTTACTGCTCAGCTCAGACAGTAGTTGTTTCACTGGGATTCCTAAGGGAAACCTTTACATCTTCAGTTAGTGATTCTTCCCTCAAAATTTTCAGGCAATTATGTTCTATTTACTGCCTGGGACACTGATGGTATTTATTAAAACAGCCACAATCCCTTCAAAATGTGGTGCTTAGTAAACGATCATGCTGAGCAAGAACAAGTAAACAAAATGTGTATTTGGTTCTTTCATGTTTTCTTAGGAGATGCAAAGAAATAAAGGAAATCGTTTCATGACTATGGTTAATGGGAAGTACCCAATATTTCAATACAGGTAATCCACCATGTAAAATCTGACTATTTTAACATAATCACTTTTTAGATTAGTACTGTATTACACTTAAAAGGAAAAAATCTGGGCCCAATTGAAGGTAAAGACTTCGGACAAACTCTATTTTAAAGTATTTCACGAGGAACCACACTCCTTTGTCTTTCTAAAGAAATAGCTTACTGAAATGAACACATGGTCCATTTTTAGGCTGGGAAAAAAGGGTAAATGGGAGAAAAAAAGTTAAATCATACATCCATAAAGATTACATTTATTTGTTATACATACAGGGCAGTTTTGTCTAGAATTGCCTGATTTTTTTTTCAAGATATCTTTTGAATGTTGCTTTCTGAAATTTGGATTCAGCTTTCAAAGCATCAAACTTTGCTATAATGGTAAGGATATTTCCTGCCCCGCTGGTATTGCTAACATAATTTCAGTACCATATAATGTTGGATCATTACTATAAAGGATTTCTTTTTAAGCAGAAAGAAAGACTCAAGAAAGCATAGCCAGGAGAAAATGATTCTGTCTCTGCTTGAATGAAGAGAAATGTCATCACATATCAGACTACACATGCATAATGTATGTATTTTTTCCTCCCATTTTCTCTCAATCAAGTCTGATTATGAGGGAAAACTAAAAAAATAATGGACAACTGGAAATTGCTAGACTTGGTTGAGAATGCTTTGAGTACTATTAAATGAATTAGTTATGCCATCAGGGGGAGAACAGCTGCATTCTGAACCAGAAAATAGCCTGATTCTGCCTTCATTTTTATTTTAAGCCAGTGAAAATAGCACATGACTGAAGTCAATGCATCTAATGAATCTTTCAAAATACCTTCCTGGCAGGAACTACTCACAACATAGTCACCTTGTGTGCAGAAACCACTAGAACCAAAGATTGCTTCCTGGTGTTTCAGAGCAGCTTCCTTCCTTTCCAGTAGGATTTGGGAACATAGTCTAGTGCTTTGTTTTTATGTCTCTTCAGACTATACATTACAGAAAGAAAAGGTTACCAGTTCAGCAAATCTGTAGAGCTCCAGTGAGTAAAGGAGCTGATTTAGTAGAGTTATAATACAGAAGACCATTAGGAACACTTCGTGAAAACAAAATACTCATTTCCTTACAATGTGTGTTTTAGACATTTCCTTACTGTATATTTTAGGTCATATTGATTTTAAAATTTGAAATAGATTAAGGACCCTATAAGGTCATATTTCTCTGAATGTCCTGTGTGCTTGCCCCGAACATGAGATGTGAGAAAACTGGGACAGTTGCTCTGAAGATGCAGCATCAAAGGGAATATTTACTTTGAAATATATAAAGTTCTCTTCATCTTCCTCTGTCAGGGTTTTCCCCTTCCTACTTGAAAAGGAAAGACTATCTTGGCACCTATAATGCAAAATTCTCAGGGATATGTGCTGTGATGAAAATACATAAGATGGCCTGGAAAATAACTGCATTTTATCATTTATATAAAGCCTATTAATGCTGGAAAGAAAACTGGTCATTATGGAGCGTTTGATGGTTAATTGATATCCTTTTACTGCTATCAGCCCAGTAGTGCAGTGATCTGTGTTTAATGAAAATAGCTGTGTAAGGAAATAAGGACTCATGGTAAAGCTGTATTAAACACCTTCTTCAGAAGAAAAAGGGTAATTTTGCTACCTCCCCAGTGAGATGGGTACTGAAAAGTTCTTGGACGTCTCATGAGCACTCTTCTGTTCTCCCATTCTTTGTCCAACACTACTCTCCCTTAGTGCTGCATTCTTCAATGTCACATGGAGGCCACGGACACCTGGGCCAGATATCTGGGCACAGATTAATTCTGCCCAAGTTTAGGTACGCAGTGCCCAAGTTTTCCATATAGCCAATGGAAAGAATGGATGTGTTCTGTGAGACAGAAATCAATTCAGGTTTTAGGAGGACCAAATGTACTCCCTGAGTTCTGTTGACTCCTGTAGTCAACAAGTTATAGTTGGAAGCTCTTAGCTGAGGTATGTTGCCCTGACTTTGCAGTGTTCAGTGTTTTCTTGTGAGACTTTCTCTCTGTCATGGCCATGACTTGTTTTCTCTCTATTATCTATGTTTTCCTAAATTGTATCTGTGTTTACGAATTCCAGTATACTGGGCGGAGAAATATGATTGACAAATGCTTTGACCAAGTGGATTATAGGAGGTGGTGATTTCTACCTCCAATCCACGGTGATGTGTGAAAACATATAAATAAAAGTCGGAGGGCTCTGCCCTCTCTCTTCCTGCTCTCTCTCCTGCTGCGTCTGTGTGTGTTCTTGTGTGGCTCTCCTTCAGGCCCTCGGCCTAGCAGGCCTGCCTGGGGAGTGCCATAGAGGTACTTCAGTTAAATAACAAAATTTGGATAAGCCAGGCCTTGGTATGTATTTTATCCCCCAGGTTATGCCAGGGAAAATCTCTTAGAGTGTCAGGATTAATTTGAAAAGAGTGCATCCCACATATATAGCATTGAACTAAGATCCAGTGAGAGTTGCAGTCTTTAGAATGTATCTTCAATTAATGTCATGTCAAATTATGTTTGTGGTGGAAACACACACATTTGACATTTCATAGAAAACATGAAATCAGAGGCTTGTATTTCCCAGAGTAGAGTCCTCCTTGTTGCAGCAGCTTGCGTTTGGGTAAAGGTTTATCTGCACTGCAATTGCGAAAGCACACCAGGCAGCATTGATTTCATGGCTCTTTGCCCCACCATAGTAGCTGGTACATTCAGCTCAATGCAGAGACCTTCTTCTTCCTTGTTCCAAAATGGACACTTCTGTAGTCCACGGACTTTGCAGGGATGAAAGATGTGATAAATCTGTGGGGCTTAAACTTCTTGTCCTTTCTCGGTATGAGCCGGTCATTTTAACTGCACTCTGACATTAAACTGTCAGGTACAAACTGTGTTGTATGATGCAGTTTCAGTGCAGAGCTACATTTGCTCTGAAATATCTAATAAACTGTTACATTTCTTTCTCTGTAATAGGATAATGGACCCCTTGAAAATTACTGACTTGGTCCTGATAGTTTTCTATTTAAAAAGGAGAAGAAAAATTTGACTCCAAATTTGACTCCAATTAACACAGAAACAAAGCTAACCAAAGAGGAAAATCTGCATGATATGGCACTGTGTGTTTTTAGCACCTCTCATCCTTAGCTCTAAAATGAACTCTAAAATGCTAATTTTCTATTTCAAATTTCTCGTGGTGTAATTAAAATAGACATTTTTACTGAGATTACATACTCCTTCTTTTTTCAGTGCTATGATATTTTAATATATGATAGTCTTAAGTCCTGAATGTACTAATGTACTACCTTGTGAAAAGCTGTTATGGCTATATTCACTCAAAGTCTCATTTGTGCATGCATATATAAATATAAATAAATATGTATATACTGTTTTCATGGCCTATCTCAGATACCTCTATTAACAAAAATCAGTCAGGGAAGAATAAGGCCACACATTTTAAGAATGGTGTGTTTCAAACCTTCCTGCTTTAATTTAAATAGATTTCTTGAATAAACTCAACTTTCAGGCAAAAGAGTGAAGAACCCCTGTTTATACTAGGTTAGAAATATGCAAAAATTCCAACATTCCCTTAAACTGACTTCTGCTCCAATGCTACATTTACTTTGTTCTAATTTTTCAAATTCAGCAGGAAAATAAATATACAGTTCTCTCCTATGTGTAGTCCAAAGAGAAAGGCTGGTAACCATCCCAGGCATTGCATGGATATGTTCCCTGGATGCTGCCAGGAGGAAGCCTGCTGTTTGTAGCCTGCTCGGAATTGTTTGCCCGCAGTTACAGTTGTGACATTGGGGCATCTTCTGCCTGCGAGTTCGCGCTTCTCAGCACCAACAGCGCTCTGCAGCAGTGGTCTGTCGTATCAGGGGACATCAGAGCAATTCTCCTTCCCTTTAGATTTTTTACCTTCTGAACAAATGAATTTGCCACATGTGTCACTGAACATCATGAGGAGTAAAATCTCCCTATTTTGGACAATATCTCTGCTAGAGAAAACCTTTGTCTTCAGGGTACAAGTCATAAATGGAGAATTTCTCACTGTGATTTCAGCATTGCTAGAATTTCTATTGAAGGATGGGGGGGTTGCTTTTTACAATAAATACCAAAGAAGAAAAATATTAAGAATGTAAGATATCCCATATGCAAAATTTTCTAAATTTGGATAAAGCTGAAAATGTTTATTTTTTAAGTGGACAATCGTGTAGAGAAATAGCATAAAGATCTTAAAGAAAAGCAAAAACATGTGAAATTCAGTAGGAATATCATTGCTGTTCTAGAGTAAATACTACAAAACTGTACAAAATGTCTTAGTATATACTAAATTCAATGACATTTTCTCATGGGGGATCAACATATCATCAGAGTCCTTGGGGTCTTCTTTACTGTTACAGCTACAGACAGCTTTCAGTTCAAATAAAGTGATGTCTGCCTCTGTAACTGCTGTATCTCAGTTGTGCATGTTGCACATGAAGGTGGCCCACCTTTGTGTCCGCTTCACACTCCTTTGTAACTTTACCCAGTTTTATGTGTATCAATCCATATTCATATTCATGCACTTGCAATTAGCCTGCTTGTTGGAGCCTTGAGAATAAAAATGTTGGTGTATAAGGGGAAGTGAGGGAAAGGATGTACGTTTGCCCTATATTGTACAATTAGCCTCTACTGTACAATTAAGGACCCAAAACCAATCAATGAATGTACCACTAACTGGATAAACACACAGTACTAAGCACAAAGAAACCTTGCTCTTTTTTTTAATATCTAACAATGACTGTAATAAAAAAGAAATACTAATTGTTTGTATTACCCTCTAGAGAACATATATTGCAATGCACAATATAAAGGGTGGGGAATAGGCTGAATATGCTTTTGAAGAGGGTTTCATTTAGAATAGAGCCGATCTACTTGCAGTGGCACACTTCAGAAGTAACTGTACTGCAGTGAAGGGAGTAATCCCAGCACACACTCAAAATCAGGCCAGTAAGATTGCTTCTGTATTTCATGTTAGGCTCAATTAAGTAGCTGTTTCAAATGTTTTAGAGGTGGTATTATCAACAACCGGAAAGATAGTACCCCTCTTCGGTACTAAGGACAATTTTTGTCTGCATTTGGCTCCTTCGTTGTTTTTCTATAGCCTAGAAAGCACTCAGGAAAGGAGAAGATGGAAGCAGAGACTGACATCCAGGCATATCTTTTAAGAGCATCTTTAATAAGAGAGAGAACAAGTATTTCACTCTGTTCACTCAAGCAGAACAAGTTACGATATGTCACTAATGCGGAGTGCATGGGCACATGAACCCAAGCATGCTTCCTGCTCTGCAGTCTGCTTTTATCTGCGTGGTGGATATTGCACAGAAACAAAAAAGGACATGAGCCATTTTATTTCAGCCTCTGCAGCTCCTCAGTGCAGGAGCACCATAGATCTTTTTTTTTTCTTTTTTTTTTCCTGCTAGGAAAAAGATGCTCTCCATACAATTATATGAAGAGAAAGCATGCAGCTTATTTATTCTTTCAAGTCAACAAACAGGTTAACCCCGGTGTCCAGGCAGGTTTCTGTTTCGTGCGCCCGGCGAGCCGCTGCGGTGTCCCTCGGAGCGGGTGCCGGCCGCGGGCGCTGCGGGGCTGGAGGCCTCTGCCGAGCGCTGCACGCCGGGCTTGCCGGGCCCCCTCCGCTCGGCTGCGCCGCCTGCCCTGCCGGGTCGGCTCCTTTCGTCTTCGTGTCTTTTCATGGTGCAAGAGCACGGCATTGGTGTTTTTATCCAGCTTCCCGGCTGCTGGCCCGGGGGATCCGTGTGCAGTGCGGACTGATGAAGAGAGCGAGGACAGGGGGCCGGGACAGAGCTGCCCGAAGCGCGATGGGCTCAGGCTGGGCTGCGGGGGACGAGCATGGGCGGGGGTGGCAGCGCCTGGGACTCAACAAAAGTGACACCAAGGCCCACGTCCTCTCTCAGCCCTAGAGTCCGGGCAGCCAGACAGGAATTCTGCTATAGGAGATTGAAGTCTGTTGTCTTTTGAGCATAATTGATTTATAAAAACCAATCAATAGTGATTTGCATTGCTCCTTCCTTAGCTGTGAGGGACTGTAAGTCATGTATGCATAATCCTGTTATGTTGGCACCAGCAATTCCTGTTGGGATTTTCCATTGCATCGACACAGTGCATTCAGTAGTGACTGTGCATCAAACTTGCTCAGTCACAAAAAAGCCTCAAAATTATTTTTTTTTAAATTTTCTCAGTAAGTTCATGTAATGTAGAAGCCGTCACATGCTATTAGAGCTTTTCACGTTTATCCCATTATTCCTCTTACTCCTGGCAGCAGCTGTGTGCAGGCACACAGCCACCCATAGCAGCCTCTCGCCATGCTGCCCATTGTCCAGCTCTCCCCAGTCCGGTGCTCTGCCGTGCCCTGCCTTTTCCTCTCGCTGCCTTTTTAAAATACTTTGAGCACCTTTTTTTCCTTCAACAGAAGCATTTAATTTCATTAAAAGCCTGTAAGGTAGTTTGTTTACATAAATGCCTAATGCATATGGATACTTCCTAAAGATCCTTGTTACTTTGTACCTGGTTCTATTAATGTTGATTAAACAGGCATGAGAAGTAACTGATGTTGCTAAGGATGGCAATAATTTTTAATATTTTTAATTACCTAAAATTATCTATCCTCTGGAAGAAATGAACCAGAGATTGAAATATGCAGTGAAATGTTTTCTAATGCATTGGGGAATTGAATATATTATAAGAACTCATAGAGATGAAATGCTGATTAGTATTTAGGAAGACTAATTATAGCTAGAGATTGCTCTGCAGAGCAGAGGTTGATATGCAGCCTTGCTGCGTCTTCAGAAATCTTAAGAGTGTAGGACATAAAACAGACTTTACCTTTTTTGAAGTCTGGTACATGTGTATTTGTACGGCTTACAAAATGGTTTTTTGTATGCAGTGAGTGATGGATTCGTATGTAAATAAGGAGCCAAAGCATCGCACAGCTGTAGCAAAACTGGATACTTCCCTGGAAAAACGGAGTCTGATTTCTAAGGGTGTTCATCTAACAGGATGAATGTGTGCAAAGCTTGCAGGATGTAAACAGTAATGTTTTTGCTGATGTCAAGGGCTTCGTGAGCAGGGAATAAAGTGTACTGGAAGGCAATATATGGGACTTAAAAAAAAAATCCATATTTGTATATTTTTTTCAAGTAGGTTTTTTTTTTCTAATACACAGTTGCAAACTCACAAATGATTTTTGGATTTTGACAGAAGATACTTTCTGCAGTAGAGCTGTTCATACTGAACTTTACATACCGTTGCATGCACTGTAGCACCAGGAATATTTAAGCCTTGGGGTGTAAAATGGTCAGCTACTCGGAATAGGAAAAAATTCAACCTTCTACCAAACAATACATTATTGGAGTTAAATGTTTTATGGAGCAACAGTGGTTGTTCAGAAAAGATATAAAGCTAGATAGGTCTTTGGTCTTTTCTTACATAGCGCTTCCAATGTTTCTAAATTGCTATTGACAGCTAAAATTGAAAGAAAAGTTGCAAAAGTCGATCCACACAATACTTGCTTCCTGTACACAAAATGTTCCACTGAAGGGCGTTGGGTAAATCTCCAAAGTATTAGGATTTGGTTTAGAATACTAGTTTTATAAGCATGTAGAATACTAAATAGGTGTTCAGTAATATTTATCAGAAAAAAATGGTAAAGCATATTTCATCCTCCAGTCACCAAAAATTCCCTTTCATAAAGCCTTATTCTCTGGAAATAGAAAATGAAACAGCAAATCGAGTAAATGCCCCAGCATTTCTGCTGAAGTTCCTGTTTATATTGATATAGAGCTGGATGGCTATAATGCCCCTCTGCCTACCATAGTCCCTCACTCCAAGCTAGACACCCAGAATGGGATCTAATAAGACAGTTTAAAGAGGAAGAGATTAAAGTGCTTACTGAAATATTGTTTTTTCTAAGTAAAATAAGTCAATAAAGTGACCAAAAATAGGCCAAATGTACATACTCCTTCTGGTCAGGGTGTTATTTTTGTATAGTGAGTAGGATAACCAAACCAGATGTATCATTTCCAGAGCCCTAGAATATAATGCTTCCCAGATTATGACAGCAGGTAAAGTGAGAATTTTAATTGTGTCTCAGACAAATGTTAAAACAACTACTTTCCTAAGAATTATTATTAAAAATTTCATTAGAAACCAGACTGAGGTTTTAGGGTGACTTTCTCTAAATAGGTATATCCCATACCACTTTTTGTCTAAGCTGCAGAGGCAGCCAGTACCAGTCCTGTCCCACAGAGCAGTTATCTGCCCACTACTCACCCATCCTCCTGCCCTACTCAAACAAGCTTTTTTGATTTTTTACCAGATTCATCCTCTATAATCATGCTTAGGGTGTTCTTCCTGTAGGGTGTGATCAAATTAGGGAAACATGCATCTTGGTTTTGACATGGCTCTCTGGGCAGCCTACTAGCTGTTGCCCATCATCCAATGATAAGTGAGTTCTTAATGGAAAATTAGCATGTGGCCTTTGGCCTATGTGATGGAAGAACAAAGCAGTTTGTATGCCCAGAAATACAGGAATATAGGGTTCTAAAACAAGTGTCATTCTTTGTAGCAATGCCTATTTGGAAAGTATGGCTGTAAAATTTTACAGAATTTGTTTTCAACTTCCTCTTGCCCATCCCCTCCACCAGGATACTTCTACAATACCATGGTCCAACATGTTGGAAAGGAAAGAACCTTGACAACATATTTTATTATCTAGTAATGACAACACAATTTTTTTTCTACTAGAGGTATTTCCTAATATGTGTCTCTGGTGGTATACCATTCATAAAATCCAAACACAAATGGGTCTTCTTGTAGGAATTATAACCTTCAGCTTCCTACTAGCTGTCTACTACCTATCTCCTCTAAGGTTTCTTTTATGTACAATAGAAATATTTAGAAAAACTTGTTATTCTTGGGAATCATCAGTTACATGTTTGTGTATCTTTGGATAATTTGAAGAAAGTAATTATTCCAACTGAAATGGAGAGACATCTTGGTATAGATTGTCTGGTGAGGAAGGAGTGAGATACCAGCCGGTGTAAGACCATTCAGAGACAGGCTCACCTGGTGGACCTGTGCTGTCAGCAGTACTTATTTCCTGTCTTTTTTAATCCATCATGCCCATTCCTAACTGCTGTATACTCTGCAAAATTTTTCAGATGTACCTATCTGAAGTGCCAGGAGATCAATCCATTGTCACTTCAAATCTCATTTTGAACAACTCGGAAATCCATTTTAAAATTCTCTGTATCTGTAAGTAACAAGCAAGTTTTCAAGACGGCTGAAGCTAGCACTTCACTAACTAGTAAGTCTGGATGGACACCAATGTAAACATTCCAAAGACCATTTTTAAAATGTATAAATTATATCTCAAGAAATCATATCACCATTATTTGAAATTATGCATAAAAGTGTGCAAAGAGATATCCCCAAAGCAAAGCCACAAAATTTTAAGAAAATAGCAATATCTTGAGATCTGTCTTTCTGCACATTACAGCCAAAAGTCCAATTCATTTCAACAGCAAAAGCAAGGTCATTAGTCCTTTCTTTCAAAGAATGACAAAAAGAAATTAAAAAATGCTCTTATCAAGAACCATTAAGTTCTCTTCCAGAATCTTTCAAATATCACGATTCAAGCTGTCCTTCAAATGTCAGTGTCAGATTTCAGTGTGAGGTAGTCACCGCCTGTTCTATTATTACTACTGCTGCCTACCTTGATAAAAGTCAATTCACAATACATTCTTTTTCAAGATGTGCAGCAAGATGCTAATTTGTCTTTCCATCTATTTCTTGTACTGTTTTTATTGCAATAGCATCTGGACACTATATTAATGCTAGTTTAAACAAAACCAGAAAAAAAAAATTGTGACTGTGACAGTGGGGTGCTTTTACACTGTTTTTTACTATGTGGTGTTTAGTAATTTTGTTTAGGGAAGTTAGCTAGAAGCCTAGTAGAAATATAACTCATAGCTGTAGCTGAACTGAAGATGGATTGTGGCTATATCCATAGTCAAAAACTTTTTAAAAGGTCGGTTTTCAATACAGCGTGTGTGAAGTTTTGAGCTGTATGCTTAATTGCATAGAAGTCATTTTAGGCTGCATCCCTCTTTGCCCACACAATTGTTCTTCCAAAGTATGCTAAAGCTTTCAGGGGTGCATTCAAATGAATATATGTCATTGCACATTTTCAAGTACTGCCATTGTCTCAGCAGTCTTTGTTAGCTGCCTACAAGCCTTGTATTTTCTAGTAAGTGCCTTGAGGTAAGAACACGTACATGGACATTTCCTAATCTCACAACAAAGACCCAACAGGCAGTTGTGGTGATCACACGATTTTGACACTACTCACTAGAACTGCTTTTACACACTGATTTAGCCCACCTAGATTTTGCTTTATCCCCAGCAGCCCTTCTTATTTCTTTAGACTCTGTCACATCTTTAACTGTAAAATGTCATTTCACTTGATTTAGACTTATATCCCTTTTCTGACTAGCAAGTTCGTTTTAATGCTGGTATCCTCATCACGACTGCTATTTCAACAAGCTTTCCCTCTAGAGGTTCCTTTCCTTTATGCAAATACTTTTCAGGTGTTGCTTACGCTTGGGTTTTTTTTAACTATTTTATCTTAAAAGTCAGATTTTAGCACCTATGTCACTGACTCTCTTGATGATACTACTTACAATCTTTTGTTTCTGCTTACAATCCCTTCCTTCAAATATCTCTCATCAGAAAAAAGTCCTCTATTGAGTGGCCAAGCAACCTAAACCCTTCCTTCTAAGATTAGACATTGAGTCATCTTGCAGCTTATTTAATCCTGTATTTCATACATGTTCCTTCTCCTGGGTCTGGAAGAATTCCATTAAGGACCAGAGAAGGCAGTCTTTCCCAGCTGGCAGCTCTTTGATCCTGTTCTTGATGAAACCTTGCAGTGACATTTATCAGCATGAAGTAGGATTAATGAATGCTTCTGTTCTCCCATGATAACTTTTTGTAGCTCAGGACAAGTATTCTTGCTCCTGCCACACCATCTTTGCATTTCTCCAGATCAGCTTTGATGGCTTGTTCATAGACTCTTCAATGAAAATCCTCCATCATACATACCTGGTTTTTGTGTTGTAAATCTGCTTCTCCCCTTATCCTCTATCTGCTATTTCTTTATCCCTTATTTTTGTCCTTTTCTCATCTCTGTTATGATTTTCTGTATAATACAATTCATTCTCCTCACATTTCTGCTTATTGTCATTGCCCCTTCCTCTTACGGAGCTAGCTGCTCTCCTTTCCTTCTTGGTGTGCCTGCCAGTTTCTGCTTTTTATTTCTCCACCTTGGTAGTCCAGTTAGCTGTCTTGCCTCTTATCTTGTATTCATCGCATGAATGGCTACTTTTCTGTGTCTCTGTGTTTCAGCTCATCATTTTCTTCAGGCATCTACAGTTCTTGAATCTTCCATGATGTGTTGTTATTTCTCCTCCTTCATGTCCTTAAATCCCCCTTAAATACTTGAGTCTATGTACCCATGGCAACAGCCACTTCAGATTCTGTGACCAAAGCAAGCAGTGAATTAATGCTGCAGTGCTTTTCTTATTTACCGTATCACATAAAAATGGGAGAGCTGATTTTTATTATTTGATGACTCATAACTCTCCAGTAGAACTGATGTTTAAGCCCTTTTCTTTGGAGCTGAGTGAACGACTCCCAAAGAACAAGTAATTTAGTGAAGGCAACCTTTTTCTTCTACTTACCATGAAACAGAATCTGTCGGATTTTTACAAAGAGTAAATATTGAATGGTTGTTTAGGGTGTGTTGAGCTTTGGAATATTCTTCCACAAACCTTTAGAGAAGAAAGTCAGTGGTGGGCATGACATACCTGGTATGGTGAGGGAGGAAATAGCATAGACCATCTTGCTAAGCAGCCATCTGTCACTCCCACAGACACTGTCTCTTGTGAATGAGTGCTTGAAAACATGTGAAACAAAGCAGTAGGTTCAGTCTGAGGGTATGGCTTTGCAAATCCTTGGCAAATGCTAGTAGGAAGCAGCAAGCTCAGTCAATAAGGAGAGCTACTGATAAACTCATCACAGCATATTGAAAGATAGATATCACTGACTTACATGTTAGGAAAACTGTACAGCTGTTACATATAGAACATGCACGTTATCAATTAGAAAGAGAAAATTAGCAGTGAAATGCAGAAGTGATACATAGAAGGAGGGAGGTAGGTATATACAGAGTTGATTGAACTTGTGAGATGAAGTTCTGGTGCGGTTTCTCACAGCACTAATAACTAGAAAGAACCTGCTTATCTGATTATACAGATTGTGAAGACTAGTTCTTGTAGCAGAAGACTCTCCTGCAAATAAGATCCATCTTGACCATCTGCTGCCAGATGGAAGTGCTCTACTTCTGAATCACTGGCTGCAATGACTTATTTAGACAATGAATCTTTCATGGTTAGATCCAAAGCACTGACACTTATTGAGGTTATATTTTCTGTTTACTTGGCCTAAAGTTATAGTGTGGCTATATACTCCCATGAACATGCTGTTAGATAGTAAATTGAAAATCCAGAAGTCCACACCCACCCTTAGTGATGTATCCCAGTTTCTTGAATAAAAAGTACATAATTTATCACAAAAAAATGTAGAGACAACATAGAGGCCCTATTTCACTTTTATTTTGAAATCTGTAAATTTGTTTGAGGAGTTGGAATGATTCAGCATATGTGGTGACCAGTTTAGGCAATGGTTTGGTATTCAGGCAGGGCCAGAATACAGCTCATCAACTCATATATCTTCACTTACAAGTCTATACTTAAACCTCCCTGGTGAAAAAAGATTACATTTTTTCTTTTTTTTCTGTAGCTTATTTACTGTGATTTGGTGGGGTTTTTTTTTTGTTTTTGGGTTTTTTTGTTTTTTTTTTTTTTTTTTTTTTTTTAACTGACCAGAGATTAAGAGGAATTAAAAAAAATACATAAGCTAACTGGGAAGTTTACAATTGTGCAGTAAAATTTTAGGTTATGGCTGTTTTAATGAAGTATAAAGATGATTATCATGGTTAAATTCTTTGAAGTTTAATTGTGACTTTTTGCACACAGTATTATGCACAAATTAGGTTTTATGTGGAAGCTGAGAACTGTCAGTGAATTTTATTTCAGCAGAAACAATGCCAGGTTTTAGTCTTAGATTAGCTGAGTCTATTTGGCCTGAAGGAAATAGAACAAAAAAGTGGAATCTGAAGGAATAGCATATAGAGATTTATACATGCCAGCCACCATCAAATTTTTCTAAATGGGAAAGAATTGATAAATTATTATGCAGCAGTGTCATAGAGACTCTCATACTGCTGACATTGTGCACCACTTTGATCTTGAAAAAGAAGAATGATACCTGCTCCCATCTGTAGTTGTATAGCATCTTGTTGGCAATACAGAATTTGCTTAGATAGTCACATGAGGAAATTACTTAATGTATTTTAGGATGCAGTTGAAAGAAAAGCAGCAGCTAAAGGCTGGGAAGAAAACCAGTACAGCATATTCAGCCCAGCTCCCCAAAAACCACATCAGAAATTCTGCAGATCAGCAGTTCAAGACACCTTGAGATGCAGCTATTCTTAAACACAAATTAGTTTTGATATAATGTGAATGTGGTAACTCTATGCTTCTTCCTTGCACTTTTGGTGAACACTGGTGCAATTGACTTTATGTGGAAAAAATATTTAGAAATTTCACAGGCTGACATATGAGGTAACTTTTTAATCAATACAAGGTGGAATTGATCCTTGCAAGAAAAACCATAATGTGTGATATTTTTGTCTATTCACAACTAATCTATATTACTCAAAATCTGAATATTTGGCAATTAAGAGAATGAAAAAAATCAGGACAGAAATGTCAATACTGAATAAATTTTAAGGAAATCACATAATGACCTTACTCTGTGATAGTTTTGTTCTAATAATACTGTTAATGAGACACAGAAAAAGTACAATAATCAACTGGATAAGTTTTATCAGCAGGTGTCTGACATCTGATTCCAGATGATGACAGACAGGTCAATGTCCATTACTCACAGTGGGCCAAATCCACATCCACTGGTGGATAGTGGCTGTGACTGGTCACTCCCAGAGTAGAGATAGGGAATGCCCAAACTGGAAAAGACAGAGGAAGTGCGGCTGGCCAGAAAGTACTTCAGTGACTCTAAACACTGAGCTGAGCACTGAGTGAGGCAATGAACTGGGGGACAAAAGATGCTTATCTTATGTAGGTACAGCCGTGGATACCTCAGTTAAGCTTGACTCACCCACTGCCTCCAGAGCACTCCAGCTTTGCCTGAGGAACTATTGGCAGCAGTAATTCTAGTGTCATCAGGGTATAATTAAAACAAATCCCTTTAAATTTGCATGTTTTATTTGTGAATTATTTGTTCAGGGCTTTTAGGACTGAAGCCTTGGTTGCGCTGGGTTTAAAACAAGTGCAATATTGCTACCCCATTGCATGGCCAGTGTCATTTGTACCTCCCTGGCCACTGGTAACACACAGAGAACTGCAGCTGATTTGGCCTTGCCTTGTAAATCCTCTCCTGACTGGAGAGCAAGCTGCAGACTAAAACATAACATTCCACATATTTGCATATTTTGATTCTAAATCAGAGAGAAAATTGAAGACAAAAAGCCATTCCAAGATCTATATTATTCCAGACAGTTACACTGCACTAACTATTCTAGTGAATTTCTGCAGAGATTCCCACAGTCAGCTGCCTGTGTGGGAAGGTGTCTGGGTAGATGCCTTCTGAGTGGCAAGAGCTTCCTGTTATTATTGTAGGGAGCTGCTGTCACATCCGTGGTGGATGGGATTTTATGTCAGCACCAGAATTTTGCTCTTTCACTCTAGTGGGCTCTTTTTTAAGTACAAAGTTATAGGATTAAGATCCGCCTTGATTTCACAACTGGAGTAATTTTATCGAACTCTTTTATTGGTTAATCCTACATTAATTTGCCTGATTGCAAAACAAGGGCATTCTTCCCTCATCTTCTTAACAGAAAAATTACCTTGTTATTTCTGATATTGTAGCTCGTTGGGCAAAATTTAATCCTGTCGCTACAAACATAATCCCATGAATCCTCTTCTTGCAGATAACACTTTTTACTGTCTGAACTCCTGTGGGAGCTTTTGATTTGGTGTTTGACAGGCTTCCAGGTCCTTCTAATGTTAATCTTCAGATAATGAGTAATCTAAGAAGGAGAGGGATAAAGTTTCTCTAGTTCCTAGCTTTCATCTTGCACGGTAATAAGATTGTCACTCTATGCCGTTCCAACTGTTTTACAGTTTTTTAATAACTAATTTTATTTAATTTCAAGACAGGAGAGCACAATTTAGCTCTCAATATCATCACAAATGATACACCCATCAGAAGGTCAGCAAAGAATGAAGAAACAAAACATTTGTGCAACATATGTGGAAGCCACTGGGGAAAATGCTGTGTTGGTATATATTGCACTGCCTCCAATCAGCTGGTGACATTTTCCCCCACATTTCATTTACTCTTGACATAGATGTTGCTGTCTGTTGGCAATCACTGACAACCTGGCAGATGTTACAGGGACCTTGTTGGCTGTGGATTAATACACTTGTGAGGTGGAAGGTTATTTCAAGGAAGTGGCAAAGAGAGTAAATGCCCTGGGCTTCAGAGGGAAAGAGCATCTGAGTTCATTACTAAGGTTCAAACGGTTAGTGGCACTCATGAATTTTCAGGTAGCAAAAGCAGCCAAGTGTGCTATTCCCTGCTCTAATCAGGGTGATTTGCAACTGTTTTTCTCTCATGTGTCTCTCAGCTGATAGCAACCTATTCTTGCACATTTTATATGTCATTGGTTTCACTCTCTGCTTTTGAAAATATGTTAATGCCAACTTTATCTGTATGATCTGCATCCAAGTTATCTTAAATAGTAATTCTCCCTCAGCATCTTTACCATCACTATGTGCTGTGTTTCTTCTGTTCCTTTTCCTCTTATGTGTATAGAGATAAGCTCTCTGTCCTGTTGGAGAGAAATGCCTCTCATTTATGTCTCTGGCAGATCTAAAACCTGAAAGGATCATCATTCCTGTGTTTTCATTTTAGAGTATTTTTTAGTAAGAGAAAAGCAATTTGGAAATGTCACATATTTGGCTGAGAACAAACTCCCTAGCATTTTACATGAAACAGGTATAGACGTTACTGTACAAAAATCTCTGTTTTATCAGTCCTATCTGCAGTTGAGTTCTTTGATATTCTGTAGTTTGGTTTTATATTCAGGTTACATTACATACCAGACTCATCTCTATTCTGTTAGTTATTCAAAGAATGCCTTTGCTGTTCACAGAGTTAAAGTTAGCTTCCCTCTTCTCTTTCTGTCCTCTGTCCTTACACCCTGGGATCAAAACTAATATGCATGTCAGAGAAAAGAGACTTTTAGTTCCTGCAGCATCAAGCTTTAAGTGTAAGAGAAATCCTCTTGGAGGAAAAGGAATAATAGTGTGAATATGTGGAATAACTTGATGAACTTGATGATCCTCCAAAAATTGTTCTGAATATACATTTCAGTATTTCCACCATGAATATGGTTCAGGTTATTACAGTATTTTTCTCTGATGATTTTTCTCAGCCTTAGGAAAGCTAAATAATCAGCTAATGCTGATTTTTGTCAGCTTCGGATCATGTAGGAATCCTTTCTGATATAAGAATGGACACTTCATTATCTGTGAAAGCCTAAGTAGTGTTTGAAAAAGCACCTGTCTCTGTGCATATGCATGAAACTGAGAGGTAACTGGAACACAGACAAAATCAAAAGGAAAATCTTCACTAACAGCAGTTATCGTAAGTGGAGTATCAATAACTATAAAAATTAAGTTTAAATGTTTTTCTCACCCCAATGACATTCAGCAGGAACAAGAACCATGAAATGTAAGTAGTAAGTCTGGAACTCCTTGAGTTTGCACAGCAACTATAATTCTTGTGTAGCTGGATATCAGGGCTGTGCCTTTGTGCTCACCCATGTACCCCCACTGGGGGCTGCAGCAACTCTCAATCCAGCCAGCTGCAGACACAAAATGGTGGACAATTTAAACAATGGACTAACATGAGACAAAGTGGCTGGATGAATTCTTAGCCACATTCACAGCTAAGTGTTTGACTAATCAGTACAGGAACTGTCTAGGTGGGAATTTTAGACTGTCCTGAAGGCTTCCCCAGGCAGCTCCTGCCATGCCCAGAACAATTTGTGTGTTTCAATGTGTGGATTATCAACCTGGGCAGGAAATCTGAACCTTCCAGGAATTCCTCAGCTGGTTCACCTTAGAAAATTGATCAAAGTGTATATAAATACTCTTTAGCCCACATAGTCTAAGCTCTCATGCTTTATATTCATGCAGCACATTCGGCCTCCTTACAAAAAGATATTGATGATAAACAGGTAGATGTGATACAAATGGTAGGTAGAAATGTCAGTAACTCAGAAGAGTGTATCATCATTCTTTGTTTTTCTTTCTCTTTCTCTTCATTAAAATGTCATAATCTTCTCTATTCTCCATTACGTCTATGAAGACTATGTAGATTTGGCACATAAAAATGGTTTCTTACCATGAAGACTTTTTTTCACAGCACAGTGACCTTATTTCCTTTTTCCTTGACTAATTCAATGTTCCTCAGACACATTTTCTGTTTACTTTCTCACAAGCCACTATATTTTTACCACAACGGGGAGTATAAATGCCACTGATAGTTCTAGTGAGCTTTATTTGAATTTTAGTAGATGTTTTTTTAAGTTTAGAGCATATCTTATGTCTCCTGATTTATTGGTAAGTACTTTTTCATTGATGTAGGTGAACTTCGTCCATAAATGGAAAGACACAAATGAAATAGAATATGCCATTTGTATTTCCAGACAAATCCTAAGTACAGGGAAACCTGTGATGAAACAGACAGCTAGTAATGATATGGTAGTGTCTTAGATTTGCTTGGAACTTGTATAACACACTGTCTTTCACCATAAAAGCCAGAAGACAGACATATAGATGGCAACGGTGGATAATAGAAGTAGCAAAATTGTGAGAATTGGGAACTCCATTTCAGAACTAAGGATATTTGACTTAATTTTTCTGGCTATGACAGAAATGCAGTATCAAATAAATCCCTTGAAGTCATCTTCAAGCTATGAGCACAAGTACTTCCTCTTCTGTTTCTGAGTAAATTGGAAGTTATTAAAATCTAGGCATCTTTTTACATTGAAATTTGTTTTAAGTTTTCCAGAGCTCACTGCTGATGTCACATCTTAAGAGGAGGTCTCCTTATGCATCTGAAGTACTTGAGTCAGTAGATATACCTAGAAATTGCTCATAGAATTGGTTTCTAGACCCTATGCAGAGCAGTGACTACTTTTCTGTAAAAACATTCTGCTGTTATGGTCATGGTCTTGCTGCCCAATTCCTGCCCCCTTCACAGGAGCTAAGAGTTGGTGGTTTAGGAGTTACAGTCGTAGTGCTGGGTTCACAATTGGACTTGATGTTCTTAGAGGTCTCTTCCAGCCTTAATGATTCTATGAAAAGCCTGCCCTAGAAACACGGATGCGTTTGTCTCATATTGAAGAGAGGTATAAATTGAGTGAGTTTTGGTCCAAAAGGGATCAGAAACACTGAAAGCACGTTTGCATCAACTGTACTAAGTGAGGATATCCAGCCTACAGGTGCCAAATATAAAGTTTGCCATTGGCTCCCATCGTGCAGAGCTGCACGCTGCCGCTCAGCGAAATGCTCTTGTCCAGAGCTCCTCCTGGAGGTGTGTGCTTGCTGTCGCTTCCCAAACCGGCACAGCTGTGAACATGACGCCCTAGTCTGGCAGTGAGGCAGATTGGTGATGATATGTGGCAGGGGTGGGCTTGTCTGGAGAGGGATCCTGTAGGCTGTTGTTAGGCATGCCCCCAGAGCCGCAGCTCGAGGGAGACAGGCTGCCTAATGCATCCAGTGGGGTGCTGCCGGAGAAACTGTTTCATAGGCTGCCTAGTAACTAGTTACATAAAAAGACTTCATATCACTAAAACAGAACTAGTTCTTTACCAAGAGATATTTATAGGGATGCTCATAACATTTCAGCCATGCTCTCACAGATGGCTTCTTGATGTCTCACTCGGGCTCACTCATCTCTCTCCAAACTCATACCAGCAACCTCTGGAAAGGCAATTTCACATACTGTGTGCATTTATTCTGTGTAAAGAGTGTTCCAGGCTCTGACTAGTGCCTATCTCCTTGCTATGGAAAAAAATTCTGGGATACATCTCAGGCTCTATAGTTCATCCCCATTTGAGTGCACTGACTGCTTTTGACATTGGCCAACACATATCTGCAGTACTTACACAACATTAACAAGAACGTGTCACTCTTTTGATGCTATTCTGGAGAAGATGAATCTTAGGCCCTTTTTATTCTTGAGGTGACAGCTGAAAAGCAGCCACATATTGGTCCTTAATGCTCAGAGCTTGTTCCCCATTCTTCAATGTATTGTTAGCACTCAATAAATAATAAATAACTGCTACGTGGATGTCTCTTTAATGAACTGAGTCTATAGTCCCAATGTGCAGTAGCTGTGCATGCACATCTCCATATGCAGTATTAATGGTTATATTATGTAACTGTATAATGGAGTGTCAAGGAGTCTCTGGGACTCTTGCTTGAGAGAGGAATTGAAAGAAATATGAACAGCAGAGTTTGGCCCTGGATCCATGAAAGTAAATTGATCAACAGCAGAGCACCATTTTCTGTTTGCTTGATAAATAAGTTCAGTGTCTAACAATTTGAGAGAAATTTCAAGAACAACTGCCATATTTGCTTGCTTATGAAGCACTTTTTTGTTCATTGCTTTGGATAAACACAAGCTGAATGCAGATAACTGCTACTGTGTTTTATAGCACCAAAGACGGTGCTAAAAATGCCCAGTGACAGGGTCACAGCTAAATTCTCCCAGCTCCCAGGGAGAGCCGTCTGGTGCATAAGTCTCACAGAACTGAGCAATCACTCTGCTTCACAATGCTACTGACTCTCTCATGATGGGAGGGAGGCAGTGTCAGGCTCCCCCAGCCACCTTCACAAGGGGAGCAGAGAATCAGGGATGATCAGGGCATTGCTGGGAGCCAGGCTGTACACACAGAGCAGAGTTTGTTTGTCTGATATTGCTTGGAAGCATCTGCTTTCTCTTCTCTTTAGTGTGCTGCCTCCCAGACTGCTGAGCCCCAAGCCCTGTGTGAAATATGCAGATGCACAGGCAGGGCATGAGAGGGAGAAAGAGTCAGCTGCAGTTCACTAAAGCATCAGACGAAAAAAGGGAATCAAAGATGAGTTTGGGAGGCCATGGAAGAGAGAGAAAAGGAGATGTAAGAGGTTGAGAGATGTGCTACATGAGAGAAACTGAATGAGGGAAAGGGAGTATGTGGAAAAGATAAAGAGAAACTGGAGGGAGAACACAGGGAGACCAGAAGGAGAGAGCATAAAAATATGGGTGAATGGTGAGACATAAGTGAAGATCAGTGAGGGGAACAGCTGGGAAAAACAGAAGAAAGCTAATGGACTATTTCAGTGTCTTTTAGGAAGAGCCTAGAGGGAAGCTTTCAAAGTAGAGTTTTCAAAATTAAATAATCAGAGAAATAGTGGTTATATAGCTTATGTGGGGTGTTTTTAAGGAAGAAGAGGGCAATCTGGAGGGACCACCCAGCATTTAGAAGTTTTCTAGTTCTTGAAGAGTCTAACTTCTCTAGAGATTTTAGTCAATTTACTGTATCAGTCATGGGCTGTTTCCTAGTATCATTACATCCACAGTACTTTGGTTTCTGCTCTCCTTTTTCCTATGGCAGAGATTAGTAGTGCAGGTTTTTCTTTCAAGCAGTTGCTGCTTTGTTTTTGTTTTAATTTTAACAGCAGATCTTACTTTTCTTGTAAGGGAATAGAGAAGTTTTTGTAGGTGCAGTGTTGAGAATAAATATTTTGTGGATCCTTAAGAACCAAAGATCTGCTGTACTGAGATTGCAAGACACAACTTCACAGCTTGGTGTTTCCTTTTAGTCCTCTGTTCCCATGATTCTGTAGAAGCTTGATTGATTAAAGGTTAAATTTTGAAAACTTTTAAGCCTTCAACTAATGCCTCTTCAGCAAAGTCCTCCTGTTTATACTTTAAGAACATGCTTAAGTTTCTTTGAAGTCAATAGAGTCATAATAGCCCTGCCAAAAAGAGATAAAGGATTTGTTTTGTTGATATATGCAGGGATATAATTAGTACAATATTAAGTACAAATCTTCATATAGATACTATTATTTGGAACAAAAATGACTGTAATCTGTGTAACAAAATAGTAAAATCTAAATTAACTTGAAGATCTTTCATACTGGAATAAAGAATGAACAGTCCTCTTCCCTGATGTAATGCTCATCACTCCTTATTTTGGTACAAACCTATGTTTTCAGTAGGCCTTTTCTAGTTTGCTGTCAGCACATTGTTATAAAAAAGGCCAGCTTCTCACAGATGGACACAATATCCTGTGTTTCCTTCACAGGTGAACATGATTTCGAGCAGCAGGTGTCAGCCTCAGAGAAGCCACAGGATGCTGCCATACTCCATAATAGTTGAGGTAAGAAAATATAGTAGATACATTGCTAAGTTCTTGGGTGTATTTTTAAATAAAATACTCTCAGCAACTATCAATATATTTATGTTAATGTTTAGGAGCTGCTCTCTGATAGTTGGCAATCATTTGTGACAGCTGTGAGCAAAATTCCTGTCCCTATACTATTCTTTCATGAGAGGGAATGAAGGGAGCCCTTATGGCTGCAATTTCATTTTAAGTGATTGTGATGTTCTGATGTGCCAGAATACAGGGAAGTGAAGTACCTCTGATGGACCCATAATTTTGGTGATTGAATCTTAATAATACTCCCTAAGTCTAGAATTTTTTTCGTTCTTAAACCACTATGCATTTGAGAGTTACATATCTTGTGGAACCCATTAAAGTATTGCTATGAAGGAGAATGTAACTCTCCATAGGGCGGGTTTTACACGGGTAACTCAGTTTAGGATAGGTGTGCTTATTTATATTGACAGAGGTTTGTTCCCATTTTTCTTAAGCCATTTCTACATCCAAAACATTTGGATCACACAAAAAAATTCAAGCACCATTTTGCTTATCTTTTACTGCATGCGAATTACAATGAAAAATCCAGATGGTGGTTCTCAGGTTGCCAGCTGACTTGGTATGAGGGAGCATGAGGGAAATGATTAAGCTGTATTTTTAGCACGGTCTTTCCTGACTTGCATGTGCACACTGGTAGCATTGGATTATGTGGACTGCAGATCAAAGTGGAGCCTCTTCAGATAAACATTTCTTAGGCTGAGTGAGAGTGGGGCATCTGCACTCAGTTTTCTGCTCAGCCACAGACTGATGCACTGTACTGAACGTGCCACTTGGGCCTTACTGCAGAAAAAATTAGGCATTGTTATTCCTGGAATTCAGGCAATCAGTTGTTCTGGGGATTTCAGTGGTGCTTAGTATTGGATTTTAGAAGTAAAATTTGAGGAGTTTTAAGATTTCCCTGTGAATCTAATTCGCAGACTCTGCGTCTTGGTACCTATCTCCTTACCTCATACTGATACTGGGAAAGCAGTGCTTTGGTTCCTATGGAATGCACAGATCCTTCTGTGATACCTTGAGAGTTATCTGATAAATGGAGAGTGGGGGATGTCATAAATTGAGGGAGAATATAGCAGCAGGTCAAGCAAAAGTTTTTTATGGTGTAAACATTATGACTGAAGTGACCTTTCCTGAAGAAATTCTCATCCTCAATGGAGTCATGGAGCCTTCTTTGTCTTTTGAATTAAGGTGTTTGGGGTTTTTTTATCAGCACATTTTGGAAGTTATTTCCACATGGATAGAAAATTGCTTCATTGTCTGGCATTATATCTATCAGATAATTTCAGCAAGTTTTGTGACTTGGCAATTTATGTTCACTGTTTTCAAGTGATGTTTGTGATCCATTGTGACACAAATCACTGCAGTTCTGCTGGCTTTTCTTGCTTGTGCTATGTCACACTGAGACAGCAGCAAGACTCATGGCCTATGTATCATCAAATCTAATGGCATTGGGGTATCCAAAACTCTGATGGTGTCATGATGCTATTATATAAGTTTGTCATGAAAGTAATTAGGGAGATGGTACAGAGCAACTAGACGGGTAGATGGGGATCAGGAAACATGATTTCTCCTTCTGAATGTTGGGGGGAATCAGTTAGCCTTGTTCCAAATCTGGCATCATTTCGGAAATATGATTAAGAATTCTACACCCACATTTGATAAGATACACAGGTGGAAAACAAGAAATGCGTTATAGCTGATTGTATTCCACAATCACTTGTTATTATCACTGTTCTCCAGTATCAAAAGGTGATCCAAATATTGTATCAGCTGTAATTCTTTTTTTAAAGCAAATGGATAGGACAAGTATGCAGAATTTGTACATCTGGGATTAGGTATTTGGGTGAGTAAAAGGCATGTGAACTTTCTCAGCCTTCCTTTAAAAGCCTCATTATGTGTTAATTAAAAGGGAATAGCAGCCATGAGGTGCCAGTGGCAGCAGTGGTAGCTCATTTGGTGATGATTGCTGGGAGTGACCTGATGTGTCTGCACATTATAGGACTGGGCTATCTGTCAGAGAAACTGTTCATTTGCAGGGGCACAGGAGTAACCAAGTGGCTACTGCGTGTGTGGCTTTGCCAGCCTGTATTTCAAGTATCTGTTTTGCATGGAACACAGTACAAACCTGCTTTTCTGAAAGTCTGCCAGCCTTTTTTGGCCTCACTCTCAGAGTATTTGAGCAGGTGTAAAGGGGATGCAGGATGACACGGGCCTGTACACAAGTCCTGCCCTGCTTCTCAGGGAAGCGTGTCTGAGATGCTGTTGCTCTCCTTGCCACTGATGTCCTGGCAGCACTTTCTCCTGAGCTCTGCAGCAGTGGATGGAGAGGGGGTGAGCCCTCAGCCAGGGCTTGGCCTGGCCCTTGTGGCTGGGAGCTGAGCAGGGCCAGCACAGTGAAAGCTGCATGATGGTCAGTAAGGACTTCAGCCCAGGAAGGAGATACGAATGTGCTTTTCGGAAGTTACAGCAGGGAATAGTTACATGCATGTTAGTCAAGTTCTATCTCACTCTCCTCAGAAAAACATGACTTTTTCATGAGTAGCCTGCAGGTCAGGAGTAAAAGAAAAGGTGGAGATTAAAGTGATTTACTTTAGAGGAATACTCAGAGTAGTTTCTCTCTTGGCAGAAGGCAGAACTAGGTTTTAGGCGCTTCTTAGAGCTTGCTCACAAGCATAGGCTCAGCTCTCTGAAGCAATGATATTATAACAGGTAGATCTAGTGTCTGTGCTCTTGCCCTTTTTAACAATATTTAGTGAAATTTTTTCCTAATTAGTTTCTAACCTTGTGAGAGAAATTATCTAAGCAGATGTACAGAAACTTTCAATGATAAGAAAACCAGGGTCTCTGTTCGCTTGATTCTTCTTGTGATACTAAGCTTTATACCTTCCAGAATGTCAGGTTCTCTCTACTGAACAGTCCTGTAAACTACTGCTCACAACGTTTCCAAATATTTCTGTCCTATTCAATTCACAAATGATAGAAAATGTGCACCTGGGTATTCTGTCTTCTGCTTCAGATTCTTTCTTTAGTCTAATTCAAAGAAATGAACCTCTTTCAATATTTTCATCTTTTAATCTGTTGATTCTAGTGGGTGGAACTAGAAGTTTACATCTGCCTATCCAAGCTGAAGGAAAAAAAATGTATGTAGGTTCTGTAAGACTTTGCAAGCTCAAACCTGAATCTGCACATTTGGGCTGTACAGAACCTGAACTGTACAAACATCCATTATCTTCTATTGCTGTTGAGGGCTTCTGCTGGTTCAAGGCATCATTTATGCACTCTTCTATACTTGTGTTCTGTATCATTGAATTATAGTGGTATGGAGTTGCATTTGTTTATTTATTGTTTTCTTGCTACATTAAAGAAGTTAATGTAAGCATTAAATTTTGATATTTATCTCCTAAAAGCCATGTAATATCAAAAGTGAGTTTCTCCCACACTACCAAATCATGTAGTTTTTATGACGGACCATACATTTAGAATCCAAAGGCCAAGTATTGTTCAATTTTCCTTTACCCTGAATTTTCTCTACCTTGTACGTTTTTATGCAAAACCTGATTTATTTCTGTTTTCTCTGAGGTGTTTTAACTAATTTGTTGATAAGTGAAGTATTTTTTCTAACGTGTGCTGAAAACAGATGTCCAGGTAGCAGCTGTGAGGAAACCTTCACTTTCTCTAAGGGAAATACTTGGGACAAGGCAGGTAGCTCTCTGTCTGCCCGCTGGACTCAGCCTTCACTGCCCGAAACCTAGCAGCCTGAACTTGGAACTTCTTAGTATCACCAGCTGCAAACTTTTGCTGATCTTCCACACTGTTGCAATTTTAGGCTTAGAAATTATCACACTGGGATAGTTAAGTGTATTACTATCATTTAGTAATTTAAACAATCTATATTATTTTTTTTTCTGGCTTTCACTTTTTTTTCCACTTGTGCCAATAAGTATACTCACTAGAATCTCTAGAGTAGGTATAATTCTTTCACCTGGTATTAACTTTTAGAAATTTCTAAACTTACCTTTTCTGAATGAAGGAATTAGACAATTACTAACTCTGGCAGTGGGCAGAAGCTTTAATATATGTGCCTGTGAGAATATTGACTTCTGTGTTCTTCAGATATGTCATCAACCACATATCTAAATTTTGTGAAAAATTTATGTTATTGTGCAAGGAACTTCTGAATTCTTAGCAGAGAGCTATGAACTGTGCTTAACTACACTGATAGATTTTGTCCTTTTTAGGTTTTTTGGGTGATATGTTTTGTAGCAATACAGCAATATCTCATTTTCATGCTTCTCAGGAGACCCTGACTGGCATTTCTCTCTGCCTTGGATATAAAATCTGCAGAGTTCTTTATGCAATTTACTCTCCACTGAATTGAGAGCTTTTTTATAGCTGAGAATCCAGATGACTCAGACAATTTAGAGCTGATTCAACAGCAGGAGGTCAATCTTAGTTTCTCCTTTACCCTTTGGATTCTAAGGATTTATTTTCTGCCTAAGAAGGACATAATTTATAATCTCTCTCTTGTGCAATTTTTCTCGTCCTACCATTTTCTTCTCCTCCTGCTTTTTTTTTTTTTTTTGTTTCCAGTATCTAAGCAGCTTTTCAACAGTCTTAAAAACTGATCACTAAGCCCTCTAGCATAGGGTGCTGAAACTAGTTGTGTGAATTTGTGGTGATACTGGAAAGCCAACAGTAAGTATTTTCCATCACCCATCATAATTGCCTTCAAAATACCAATTTTTCAAATTATCTGTATTTGAATTTATAGCTCTGAAAATTTATCTTTTCTTTCAATCTAGATTTTTTTTAATGGTCCTTAAAGATGTTGCACTGAAGTGAAATACTAGATACGTCTACTGGCGTCTGCTCTTAGATGAATAAAGTATGGTTTCTGCTTCTACTAGGTATTTTTTGGGTGTTCATTTATTTGTGTATTTCTTTCCATTCCAAGGCTTTTCCTCCAACCTTTAGGTGTGGAGTAAGATGCCTGATAACCTTTTTCTTCAATGTGACATGAAACAGCACGTGAACAGGGAAGTACAATTCTGAAATGTTATGCAGATTTATTTCTAATAATTTCTAATAATACTGTTACATATTGTTGATCTCGTCCCATGATTTAGCCCTTAAAGCTTTGCATAGCCATTTGAATGCAAAATGCAGGTCCTGAAACAAATTACAGAAAGTATAAAGATATAGCAGTTCTACCATAATAGTAATTAAAAAATTGACAATTATTTTTGATATGTTTTATTAAGTATGTTGTAGAAAAAGAAAACAGTTTCAAAACAATTTAGTGATTTAAATACCATTGAGAAATGCAAAATACCAGGATGGGATCAAGTATATACAGTCCTGGATGGAATTGAAGTTATACAGAGATATAATAGGAAATAAATAAATAAATAAATAAACTATAGCTGAAAACCCAACCCCATAGCTTTCAGTGAGACTTTGCCTGTCTTTGGTTTAGAGTTGCTCCTTCAATTAAAAGTGGCCCTTTGGCTCATTTTGACTTAGGAAAAATACACTTTTGACTGTCCTGAATATTTCTTAGGGCTTCTGACACAAAGAAATTGCTTAGGGAAATGCACGAGTTTTGAACTAAGAAGTGAATTGCTTGGGCAATTCTTTGTCTTTAAATTTGTCCAGGATGTTATAGAGATCACCTTACAAAACAGTTCTTGTGACTTACTGTCCTCTAACCCCATTCCAAAAACAGAAAAAAAAAAATTACTTGTCCTTTTAAAATCTTGCTGAATTTGATGTATCAACTGTCTGTCAGAGTATGGAGGGGAACTGCATGAGAGTTTCCCATTCCAATAGATTTTTCTTTTCCTTTGTGAACATAGCAAAGTTTGCCAACCCAGATTCTGATCTTTGTGAAACTTATTGCCATATATTGATTAGCCTACATTTACTGTGTTGTTCCTTTAAGTGACTTTTGGTTTGAAATTACCTTTCACTGAAGTAATTCCTTCAAAATTCTTTTCAGTTGCTGATTTCTATTGTTCATTTTAGTAATGCTTTACAATGAAAAATGTATGTGCCATAATACAGATCTGTTCCATCACTGCTAGAAAGGAATAGCCTGCTGTTAGAAACAGGGAAGGCTCTGGTTATCTGTGTAGTATTTAACTTTCAAGAACAGCAACACATTTTATTTGACAATACCTTGACAATTAAACTTCCAACTGTAACTAACAGGATGATAAACATTCAAAGAGAATAGGATTTCAGCATTAATCATTCACTGAGAGCAATGCAACTGAGAGAGAACAAGCTGATGCTGATGAAAAGCACTAACTGCTAATGAAACTTTTTAATGTGTTCTGCTGACAAGGCAGGCATTGGAAAGCTTATGCTGCTTTGAAATGGATAAAGCATAGTAATTCAATAAATGTTCTTTATGTGTAGTCTTCCCAATCAGTTCTTGAGCTTAGCTCTTGTAACTAACAAGAACACCCTAGGAAGCATTTGCAGCATATGAGGTTGTTTAAGATTTGTATAATGGAGAACCAGAAGCACCTAAATGTGATGTGTGCAAGGGTTGTGCTGGTCACCCCCGGCACTGCAGGAAGAGCCACCGCCCCCTCTTTGTTGATCCTCCCCTCCTGGCACGGACTGATTGTGGGAGCCTGTAACAAGAAGTAGGTATCGTTTCCCCTACTTTTCATAATGCCTGTTTTACTTGTAAGAAATAGATCAAAGCACAAAAAGTCGAGAAGAGAAGGTGTCAAGGACAGTAGGACCCAAGTCAGCTACACTCCGAAGAAAACTAATTCATGAAGGATTTTTTTCTGGAATTGTCTTGAAGCCCGAAGGGGTTCCCAGGGTTTTTGCTCTTCTCTGTAATGCAATGACTTTTTCAGTCCTGACTATAAAAAATGCAGGGAGACAAAATTCCTGGTACCCAGTGAATGCATTGTGGCTCCTTTCCTGCTGACTCTCCTAGAAGGCAGGGTATAGTGAGTGGTGTACCTATAGGACATCAACATGTAGTTGAACTTTCCTTTCTCTGTGGGATATTTTTAGTATGCTTAGGGATATTTTTAGACAGTGGAAGTCTTTTCTAAGAAGTTGTATAGCATAACTACCCCAATTAGTTTTTAAGCTTTATTACTCTGTATGTCTTTAAAACATCCACACTGGTGATATTTTTCTTGAAAACTGAAATGAAAAGATTGTATAGAAGTATCTATTAATTGTAAAAAACTAGTGAGATTCAGTTACTGGTGCAGAATTAAATTGCTGTGTATCAACAGATACATCAGAATCATCCAAGATTTTTTCTATCTTTGGGGAAGATTATATGACAAAATCTGCTCTGCACCCCCATTTACATTATCCTTGTCTCTGGAGTTGCTAGTTGCAATGTTGTTGTAAGTTGAGATACAAATTCAAGAGTGCATGATTAAAACCTGTATGGATGATATGCACTGTTTAAAGTCGTGCATAATGCATCATACCTGGCTCTCCCTAAGCTTACTGTTGACTTTGGCTGTGCAATTAATGCCAAGGTCAGCTGGGAAAAATCTGATATTGTTCTCATTTCCATGGGATTACTTTTCTTTTTTTGCTTTTGCTAGCTGAAAGTTTAATTGTTCCTAATGGAATTAAATACTGGACATTAGGATTCCTAATAAGCTAAATAATTTGCTTAAATCCAATTTGGATGCTGTGTAGTCACTGTAGAAGCAGTATTCAACATGTTAGATACTGGCATTGCTCTATGAAGAAAAGGTTAATGCCATAAAAATGATGTGTCCTAAGGTAGTTGTATCTTTTTAGCAACTGTCCACTCAATTTCCCAAAGGTTAATTTTTGTGCCATCTTAGGGAGAATATGATTCTGCAGCCCTTATGTTCTGTTTTCAGGTCTCCTACTGATTTTAATTTCTGTAAATCAGCAGAATTCTTATAGGGAGGGAGGAGAAAGACCAAATACTAATAATATTTTAATGTCTTTCTATTTCAGAGCTAGTTGTATCACATTTAGAGCTTTACCACACAGCAGTCACTTGAAAGGAAATGAGCCTTATATGCCTCTAAAAATGACAGTTTCTGGCAATATGAAGAGTTTAAAACCTGCATGATGCTTTAAGGGCATAAAAGTAGTCACTACGCAGTCATAACAGAAACGATATATGAATTTTAGTTTTGATGGATATTAAATCTTTTCCCAAAATGAATCCTGAAGACATTTCAGATTGCTTGGTTCTGTCCCAGCAATTCAGCCTTCTTACCCCTTTACCACCTGCCAGGCCTGTGCAGAGCCAGGCAGCCTGTGCAGAATCAAGCTCTCCTCACGCTGTCCTGCTGTCACATTGGTCACCAGCTGCCTGCATGAGCTGTTGAGCTGCTACCTTTTAATCCTTTTGCTCTGGCGGGAGCCTCCAGAATCCCCCACTTACTGCATTTTCCCACAGGAAACCTGTAATTTCAACTTCTGATGTTCTTGCCAACTTTGCAAATGTACCCTTGCCCAAATCCCTTGCTCCCCACCTTTCCTTTTCTAATCATTTTTTCCCACATGATCACTTGCCACTTCTTTCTCCTAGAGTAGTCAGTTGTCTGTAGTTAAGCTGGCCAGCTGGATGAATAAGGCATTGAATGAGTAAGGATTTTCAGAAGAAGTGATCAAAGTGAAGTGTGCCCTATTATATCATATAATAAACATATTCTAATCTAATGATTTTCTTATCCTTTAGCCTAAAAATTTGTTAAACAGATTATTTTTAAATGAGGAGAACAATCTTATGTAAGTTAATTTAGCAGAGCTTGAAAGCTTTGGTTATTAATAATTCACAGTGCCAAGTTACCACAAAGAATCTTCAAAAGCTGGTTTATGTATTATTTTATTATTATTATTATTATGGCTCTTTAGTTTTCTGACTGTTACTTTCAGTTTAGACTTCACTTCTCAAAACTGCAAAGGCTGTTGCTTTCTCTCAGAAGTGGCTTTTGGATGCTTAAGTTACTTCCTTGCTGCTTTAATCAGTCTTCTGCTAGTGCTTGACAGTGTAGTTTTTGTCTGGAAGGTAATTATGATGAGAAATTATGATGAAGTCAAAGGCATAGTCTCTCAGATTATTTTTGAAGAACCAATTCTGTAACAGGTTTTATGTAGCACCTTATTGGAACATATATATATATTTATACACACACACACACACACAGAGAGTATTGTGTCGTTAGAAAGTGGAAAATTAGGAGATATTTTTCTTGCTACCACTTTAGATAAGTGGATGGACAGTTTCATTTTGGATCAATTAACCAATTTAGAGGAAATACGATTTTATTTTTAGATATGAATTACAATAATCAAGTGAATTGCAATAATTTCAGTGAACCACCATTAGAACAGATCATAACCAATAAGATTAAAGACAGCAAGTCTCTGGGTTGGAGTAAATCAAATGTAATTCACAGAATCAGAGATTTTAGGTGTAGCACTGTCCTCACTTTTCAAAAGGGTTCCTCAGAGCCTTGTAAATGAAGTTTTGAATATATCTCCAAAGATAGAGATACTTTCCTCCTATCGAGGTATCTGAATAATGATTGATGGAATTGAATGCTTCCTGCAGCAATTGTTTTGTAGGAATCCAGTCATTTCAAGAAGCACACAAATTTCAGCGTGAGTAGGCCTAATGCCTTAAAAATAGTTGACTTTTTAGTCCTGCTCTGAGCTTAGCCTTGTGGCCAAAAAGGATAGTGTAGAGGAGATATCTGCAGAAGATGGTGGTTCTCAAAGTGCAGAGGTGTCTGTCCTGCAGTGGGCATGAAAAGTGTGGCTTTAGGAAACAAAGCAGTGCAGGAAATTCCTGTGAGGTGTGTCCTCAGTGGCCTGGTGATGGTGTCATTAATGGCAGAATCCCAGGGCTTACAAATGCTTTGTGTCTTTGTAGCTGACTTTTGTCACTTGGGTTTTCTGCTTTCTTGAGTCTTCTCTTTGCTGCATCCTCATGAACAAGCTACAAAGATAAGAGATTTTTCAGAGTAATGTGTGAAAACATGAATGTAATATGAACATCTTCTGTGTTGTGGCTTGGTGTCGAATGGCTTGGTGTCAAATGAAATGTGTGATACACATTTCTTGTAGCTCCATGGATCGTGAATGCTGAGAGATACATCAGGGTACCAAAAAGTGGGTCTGATGAGTATTATGAATTGGACTTTAAATATTTCTAATATTTAAAATTTTCAAAGTAATCTAAGAAAATAATTAGCTCTATTTCTAGTTTTCTTCAACAATTACCTGGTAGCAATGGATACTGTTTGTAATTCTGTTTGGTAAATTCTATGGGCTTGGGTTTTTTTTCTTTTTCTCCATTGAACTACTGCCTAAATATATCCTGAACTTGCTCTTTCTATGCTTTTCATTGTAATTTTATGAAGTAACGGATAATGTCCAACTCATGAAGGGGATTTCAGGTGTAATGTTAATGAGAAATGTCTGCTATAATTTGTAAGAACAGAAGTAGTTCTACAGCACAACCGTGTGTGAGCTTACCCAGCAGAAACTGTTAGAGAGGAAGTGCTGGACTCCTGCCAGCATGAGCTGCATACATTAAACTACAACCAGAGCTGGAAGTGTTCCGTGATTTTGGTGCATAATTTATTATATTAGTCTATTTGTCTTTCCCTTCTGAAAGAAAGTTAGTAAGTGGGTTAATTTAATCTTATGTACAGATTTGTGCCTGAAAGTGAGGTCTTGTATACCTTCCCTGTCCAGGAGACAACTGCTAGGGGCCAAGCTTGGGTAAGGAAAGAGAGAACTCTGCAAGTTTTACTCTGCAACTGCCACTGAATTGAGGAATCATGAGACATGAAAGGAAGACCTCACAGTTCCATGCAGAATCCCATGCCAAAGTGACCATCTAATTTCTTTACACACTTTTGGATGGTTTTACATTTCCCCTCCTTAGTATTGCAAAATATTTTATTCCCTCATGGAATCCATGGTCATGGATTTAGCAAAAGATGATGATACCAATTATGCAGAGCTAAAAATTAGTTTGTTCAAGTGTGGAACTTAAAAATGAGAGGGTGGATTCATCCAGGTAGAGACCAGCAACCCTGGCCACTAAAACAGCCAGCCTCTGAGTAGACAAGGACTGATTTGTCACACAAGTTTTCCTGCAAATGAACAAGGTCTCCTTCAGTTAAAACAGAAGTTTATCTCCGTCTCTCTGGTAAGTTCAGCTGTTGCTCACAGATCCTTGAGCAATGTGTCTATAGTATCTGTAAAAACACTAGGGCCTGCTAGGATCCAGTGTCTATAGGCAACCAAACTGGGGGTGAGAGCATAAGGGACCCTGGAAATGTCTTGATGGTCTCACCAATTCCTTCCTTCATACTTCTGGGTTTTCAGCTTGATGAGAGTTTTATACTGACAACATAGAACTTTGAGGAGTGGGCAAACATTTACTTTCAGTGTATCCCCTTATTGACTGTACAGAATCTTTAGCCAATAAATTATCTTAATTATAAATTATAATAAAAACATACAAAGGAGAAGGCGAAATACAATGCAGAAAGCTGTGCTATTTAAAGGAGTGAAATTAATTCAGGAATATGTAAAGAGAGTTTTTGAACTGGCCTGTAAAACCTTCAGGCATTATTCAAATATCTGAACTAATTTTAGATTATGTACAAAATCAGCTGTATGAATGCATACACAGGGCAGGTCTGTATGATTTTTATTTTTCCCTCACTTGAATACTGCACCAAGAATAGGCTAGTGCTATGTCAAACACTGTGCAGTTATCTGCTATGTCAATCTTTCAAGGTATCAATAATTACCTTGGAAAGTGGGTTTCTTCCATTAAAAGAAATTATAAGAATTCTGGGTGAATGAGATGAGGAAGCTTATTTCCATATTCTGAGGTTAGTCATATTATTTTTATTGAGCCAATTATGCCAAAGATTGCCAAGTTTACAGTCAGTTCGTATAGCATTGCAGTTACCAAAAATGTGTCTATCAATGAAAATAACTTTGTAGCTATTGTAGTAATTTTATGAGTGGTAAGCTTTTTCCTAAGTTTATCTTAGGTAAGATTAAATAATTACTATTTGAACTTTCAAGTACCAGTGTTTTATGTGATTTCATGTTGTTAGAACTGCATCTGTATTTTTTTATCATGACAATGTAGCAGTAGATATGCTAATATAAGCTTCAATTTTCAGAATGTACAGGCCTTAGGTACATGGTGTCCCTCTGGTATCCCAAGTTTCTGTTATAACCTCTGAAGGACTTGTATGCAATGATACTTCTTAATTTAAATACAGAAAGCAGTTTAAAAAGATTAATTATATTATTGATGTAAATACTGACTAGGCAACTAATGTGCTGTGACTGTTATTCATTATATCAAACTCAATGATTTCATTGCTGCCTTGTCCTCCTCCTCATTTGTTTCATCTCCATCTGTTCACTCTTTCATATACTTGCACTGCATTGTATTTGGTGCCCAATCTTACTGGGACAAAATGTTGTCTTCTATGAAAAACAGGGTCCAGCTCTACATAATACCACAGTAAAAATACAATATTAAAGCTTATGCTGCCACTAATTTGACCTTTTTCTCAGTGTTTGACTCTTGAAAAGTATAAATCCTATTTTGGAGCTAGTTTTCCTGTGTGTAAGTGCAAGTTAGGAGTAGAATTGATGACATCTCACTACAGCCCTTCAAAAGAAGAGTGCTAGTCTAAGCTCGTCATCAAAGCTTGTGTCATTACCCTTACAAATGGTATCATAAGAGGCTTGTATTTCTTAGGATGTAATGAATGACATTTTCAGAGGATGATTCATCCTACCCTAATGTAGTAGAGCTGAGTCACCTCATGATGTTCTCTCTCTCTATGAACTACATACTAAGACCATAGGAAAAGCTTGTATTCGACTTCTTTGAATCATACTGCAAGTGTTCTGGGCAAACCCCTGTTTCTGATTCTGTGCTGATGCTGCTCCAGCTGCTAGGAAATTATTTTTATCTTGTATTATCATGGTCCTACAAGCATAAATTTTAGCAGTAAATGTCTGGGGTTTTAGGACTTATATCACAGCATATCATTAAACAATTTACTTTATCAATTAAAATGTCCTTTTAGTTATCTCTTAATAATATCTGTGGAGTTTATAGTTAATTCTGTGTCTTTCCTACCACTGTGCCATCACCACAGCTGCAATATTCCTCTCAGAAAGGGCTGGGTTAGTGTATTGGTGTAGCAGTGTGGAGCTGTAACAGTGAAACAGCCATGGGGCTTCAAGTGGTTGACACTCTGATAAAGCATGAAAGAGGTAAACAGGAAAGATAAAAATAGTGGGATGATTTGATATCAATTCTTATTTTCCTTCCCATTGAGCAGGATTTGTTGGGTTGGCTCTGTTTCTTTACTGCCATTTGCCAGAGCAATGTTTTATAACTAGAAAATACAATAAGCAGCGGTGATATAAGCACATGAAAGTTTAGTGAATTTGGTTTGGAATTGGAATTATCTCTTTGTAATAAAGGTAAAGATTTCAAAGTATTGCAAAATAGTATGTCTAAGGTTTCTCTTTGTCTGCTTTGCCCTACATTGTATCTCCTGAGCTGAAATCTTGCTTCAAATTAGGTAGCAAATGAACAAGATAAACATATGAGGAATATCAGGGGAACTCTTGCTCTGAGATCATTGGCACTATTCCGAAGGAAGTTAATTTCAAAACAAGTCTGTCAGTTATCTGAGTTTCAGCTGACAATTTTATGTATGAATAGCCTTCTGAAACAAAAATTGTGGGTTCTGGGCTTTTCTCTGCCATTCTTCTGTCGTTCATATCACTGCAGTTGCAGAATATATTTAGCTGGTTGCATTAGTCACTGGGGATTGTTCTTCTATTTGTTTGATTTAATATATGTTTGCATATTCAACTGTGCAGGCAATAAACATCATGTTCATTATAATAAAAAGCTATCTCTGCTTTTACTTGATCAGCTAACTGTGTATGCATGAAGGCAGGTCACTAGTGTGCAGGTCATGCTTATAAAGTACATCTGCAGCACCAGGAATGTATTTATGAATATTAAAATAAAGCAATATTTGGTATTATTGTCTGGGTTTGTAATATTTCAAGCATCTTGTGGAGCTTGGACCTGCCTTACCCATGCATACTAAATAGCAGTCTATATATTACAGCAGTCAACCTCTATGAAGAGAACTGTAGTAAGCATCAAGTGCATATATGTTTTTCACCTAGTGCAAGTTAGACAGAAGCTAATCTAGATTTTAACTTTATCAGCTGCAAGAAACCAAGCCTTTCAGACTTATTCTAAGGGAAAAAAAATTTCTTTTTAATAGGAGAAGGGTTCACAGTGCGAGAGCAGGTCTTACCTGTATAAAAATACACAGTTCATCATAATTTTCAGACACAGACATAAATTTCAAAAGCTCTCAAAGAAAAAAATTCATTGAAGTTTTTATATATCTTCTGCTTTAAATTTTTGTAGTTGAGCCCTTTGCTATTCAATAAGGAGATCCCTATGGAGATTATTTCCAAAATCCTTTAGGGATTTTGATATTAGCTGCAAAACTTCCGTAAAAACAGGACTTTTTATGTCCTCTAATTGCTATATGCAATATCTTCATTCGTACATCTATAAACAGAAGTCAGTTTGTGATAGCAAAATGCAGGACTATTTCATTAGCTGTTTTCTGGGAAAAGATTGATTTTCCTCAATGCCAGTTTTTGAAAGAAATATGCCGCCAGTATTTCTATGGGGCAGGCACTCAAACAGAACTGAAGAGCTGAGTATTGTGCTCTTTGCAGTCCTGCTCTTGACTTTGGTCTTTGGACCAGGCTGTATATCCTAATAGCAGAGGTGCCTGTATGCAATTTCCAGGAATAAGATTTTTATGTGTATGGTAATGGGTATTAGACTGTGCTAAAGAAATGGGGAAAATAAACTTCGTACTAGGCAGAATTCACCACAAGATGTCTCATGTCTCACTACAGATTTTTCACAAAGGTAGGGAGCTCTCCAGCTAAGTCTGGTGAGTGCAGTGCTAATGATATGATTTAGATTCTTCTGGAGAGTGTGTTAAAAGCACATAAAAATAGATTGGATGTGGAATCCGGGCATGAAGAGTGTGTTCTTCAAGGGCTGATTAAAAATAAATGCACAGAGACTAACATCACTGAATATGGAAAAAATTCTCAAGAAAGGGAGGAAAATGAACAGTTAAAGCCCAAGTACTACACTAGGAGAATGATTACTCATTATAAAACAGGGCAACCAAATCTAATTTGATATTTCTCACAGCCTTTACTATGTAAGATAAGTGGACTCTATGGCTAAAGTGTCCATGTTAAAACTGTTTCCCACCCTTGTAACCTTTGGGATGGGGTGTGTACCTTTAAGTAACTTCTTATCTGTTGGCTCTGGCAATCCAGGCTAGAGCCCACACATGCGTGAATCTGTACAAGCCTTGGGCACAGTTCTCTATTCTTAAGTGTATGCACTGTATATGTATTTTTAAATAGAACTCTTTTGTGTTCCTATGTGTATGACTTCTCTCAGCACTGGTGCAGTCTCTCCTCTTACTCTAGGATGTTACTTGAGTGAGGATAGATTGATGGCCAGTTACCAATTTTTTTTTTTAGCTGTTAAATGAAAGCTTTACTGTTAATTGCTTTCATAGCTATCCATATACAAAAGAGTATGTATTTCTATTCTCAGTTTTGGAAGGATTGAGGGGTCAGGGTAGGTAGTTGTGGGACTGTGGGGAACTTCTATTGTGGCCAGAAATGAGCCAGAAGCACAAGTTGATTGTAAAAGTCAAATGTATATTACATATCTGATGACCCAAACAAGCAGATATGCTCAGGATAAGTGTTACATATTGACAGGTTTTTTAACATAAATACATACACTAAAGTTGTCGGGTTGGGGGTTTGTTAAGGAATCTAGTTTTGAACTTTATGATGGACTCGTGTTAACATGTAACAACAATGAATCTCCAAAAACGCTTCCATAAAAATGTCTGGAAAACCATAGGGCAAAAATGAAGAATGATTTTCTTGTAAAATAAAAAAAAAAAAAACACAGAAGAATACATGGAGGTGTTTAAGGAGAGACTGGATGTGGCAGTAAGTGCCCGTGGTCTACTTGACATGGTGGTGTTAGACCATAGGTTGGACGCAATGATCTCAGAGGTCTTTTCCAACCGAACTGATGATGTGCTTCTGTGATTCCATGTTGAGGACTTTACCACCGCGGCCGATAGTGGCGATCCGTGTGCCTGCCCAGGCCCATCCGCGCTGTGGCTGTTGGCGGTGTCGGGGCCGCTTCCCGCCGGCTTCCTGAGGGGACGGGACGGGACGGCGGCACCTGCGGCAGCTCCCCGGCCCTGTGCATGTCGTACAGGTGGTGTGTGTCGGTGCAGAGAGGGACCCACGGTCTTCTCTGGAGGCGGGGGGAAAGCGCAGAGGGTTCCCTCGCGAATCACGGCCGCGGGGCTGTACCGTGGGAGCCGTCCGGGGTTCTGGCAATTCCCTCCGCCGCCGGGTCCGGCGCGGCTGCTGCTCCCCGGGCGGGCGG
>VYZT01063247.1:114981-160664 GCA_013400735.1 Pomatostomus ruficeps
GATCTCTGAGAGGAGTGCAGGGCATTCCCTTGGCCCCCGGACTGCTAGGAGGGGCGCAGGGGTGGTGGGCTGCTCGTTGTTTGTTGCTTCGGTGGGAGGAGCGCAGTGCAGGGCTGTTGGACGTTCTTTGGATCTCTGGGAGGAGGAGTACAGTGCAGGGCTGTTGGACGTTCTTTGGATCTCTGGGAGGAGGAGTACAGTGCAGGGCTGTTGGACGTTCTTTGGATCTCTGGGAGGAGGAATACAGTGCAGGGCAGCTGGACACTCTTTGGATCGCTGGCAGGAGCACAGTGCAGGGCAGCTGGACACTCTTTGGATCGCTGGGAGGAGCGCAGTGCAGGGCAGCTGGATGCTGTACCTCTCCCAGCGGTACAAAGGGTTCAGCAGACAGGGGCAGGAGCTGCAGTGGCACACTGGAGGGCAAAACGGGATGAGTGCAGGGCATACTGGGGAGCTGGAGCCCGGCAGGGCGGGCGCACCCCATGGGCTGGGTGCTCAGTCCCCTGCTCCCGTCCCGGAGATGGAATGCCACACAGGGCCTTGCTGTCTTGTGCCAGGACTTGTGGGCTGGCCCTCTGCTGATGGCACAAGGCCTTCTCTTGGTTACACTTGGAGTAGCAGGGCCCTGGTAATTCTTTCTCAAAATAACCTTTTACATAACCAACCTTTGCTCTGGCATCGTGTGATTCCAGCCCTGGTGCTGCTCTGCAGAGGCTCTGCCTGTTGGACATCACAGATGTGCTCCAGAGGAGATGCCCTTTGCACACATGATCAATCGCTCAGTTAAGTAAAAAAGGGAAAAAAGAAAGCTCATAAGAGAGTCTGTACTTCAAAATATTTCATTTTTTTTCCTCTCATGGTAGTGAGTGAAGATAATTCAGTGAATGAGGAAGTTGTCCATGTCTCTGTGATTATGTTCTCATGTGGTTAATTTCTGGTTTCCTGCTTATAAATGCTTGGTTATTATGTGCCTCTTGCTTTAAAATAGCAATGAAGTCTGCATGAAGAGAGCAGCCTTTACCATTGTTACATACTGAGTATGTCTACAATGTATTAAAAAGGGCAATAAACAATATTTGTTCCTGTCAGAAGTAACCTTACTGTTCAGTAGCATACTCTGGACTACAGAGAAATAAGTAAAGCACATAACATTTCACTATTAGATATGTAATCTTTTACTGTTATTTTTCTTTTGTAAATGGACATGACCCAATTTATTAAATTTTAGTATTTTTCTCAAAAAAATGGTGGGGAGTAAATATTTTTAAAACAAAATTTACAGGCTCAAAAAGGCTGAGTATTTTTTTCAAAATCTTTCTCCAGAAAAGCAATTTTCTTTTCACATATTTTCTGTAGACCTTCAGAAGCTGCTATGCAGTATGGTCCTATATCCCTATGCGGAATGCAAGAGAGGATATGTTGTATTTAATCAATACCACACAGATTTATCTAGGATTTATTTTTTCATTTTCTGCAAAACTACTGGTCATTTATTACTATAGAAAATGTACTTCTCTGAAAATTGACCAGGGCATTTGCTGTCAGTTTAAGCAAGCAAGAAGCAAGGAGAACAAGAAAAACACAAAGTAAATGGCCTCAAGGGAAAGCTCTGCATAATGAACTTGAAATTGCTACTGCTGGAAATACTATTGCTGCTTTTCCTGCCAGGGCTGTCACCTCACTCAACAATTTTACCTTCAAGCGGAGAGTGGAGCTTTAATTTCAGCATCACCAAAGGCCAAGGTTTATGCTGCCAGATTTCCCAGACTCTGGGGACACTATGCTCATTGGTACACGGATGGCATTTTTAAAGAGGAAATAGGCCAGGAATAGCCCATGGTCTCAAAAGTTAAGAAGACAAGGTAAAGAGCAGGAAGAACAAAGCATATAGAAGCCATGTTTTTAGAAGACATCTGCATCACACTAAGTGGGAACTTGTTAGTGAAATGAATAGGGAGACTCTGCAACTGATAACAGTTTTCCTAGAGATCATCCCCGAGATTTTTAGCTCCCTTTTCTACCTTCCGTTTTTGCCTGATAAGGAAGAATGAGGAAGTTCATTCTAGAGAGAAAAGCAGAGCTATAGACTGCCTGAGATGCTCATTCCCCAAAGGTTATTTCTTGAAGATAGTCTCATAGTGAAGATGGTCTTGGTTAGTGTTCAAGTCATGCCTAAATGAGAGAAATACAATGAATGAAATGAAGTCAGAAGAGAAACTACAACGCACAGTATTGTAAAATGTTCTTCTTGACAAGTTGAGCACATGGATGAATATTTAGTGGTCTTTTTATTGCAGTAACCACTGTTCAGTGTTACTCATCTGAGTGGTTGCTGTAGCTACAGCATAACCCTGAGAATTGGCAGAGAGGGAATCGTGTATTCTATGACATTCCCTAGCCTGTGTGAAATACTACTTGAACATTTGTGTAGCCTAAAGTAGGTGTTAGCTGGAAAGGTCTATGATTGTAACACAGAAATTTATTTCCTGATTCCAAATAGAGATGATCAACCTTACATTTCAGGATTAATCTTGTTTAAATGTTTTCATGTACTCCCAGATATCTTGTCATCCAAATGAATGTTTAAGTCTCACTTGAGTCCTGGGGATTTATAGAGTGTTAAGTGAAATATATGAGAAGGCAGGCCATAAAATAAACCTCATTAGTATTTTAAGAAGTGCAGATTTAAGGTCATTTATTTATATAGGTACTGACTGTTGTAAATCACAGGAGACACTAGGGGAAGTTTGTTTATGGAGTCAGTTTGCTGGAAAATCAACGATGTCAGAGATGCTCTAGCTCTAATATTTGGAATGAGTCAGGCTTGACATTTCGAGTTGAAAAGAACTCAGAATTTAGAACCAAGTTAAGAATATACTGGATGGATCATTTGGGGAAGGACAAATTAGATTTTTAAATTGACATGCAGCGCTAAAACTAGGCATAGCTTGCCTGGATTCAGAAAAATGACTAATACATAAAAAACCTGGACTTATTTGGGAAGAAGGAAATCGGTGTAGGGAATGTGTGCAAAATGCTATAGGAATCCTGAGACAAAAACAAGGAAAGGGATGAGTATTAGGTGGTTGGCAATAAATGCAAAAAATGTATTACTAGTACAAACACACCATGAAAATCAATCAGCTAATGTATTAATCAGGATTTAAGAGGTGAAACAAGAAGAAGTATTAATTTTAGATATCGTCCCTCTCAAATTCTGTTCCTGGCTGTCACATCACAGACGGGATATGATTGCCATGGAGCTGGTTCCAAGAATTTCTGTAATTTAATTTTTGATGGGTTAATATTTTTAATATGCTTCCAGAAGAGTCAATGATCGTTCTTGTCTTGTTCCTTCTTGCAACATTTATGTACTCTGTGTTTTTATCTAAGGACCCTGCACGTTGTTTATACATATGTTCTTCAGAATACTAGAAAGCTTGCACTTTGTATTGTTAGACTTAGATGAAAATTGTTCTTTTCCTTATACTTTATATGCTGTAGCTATGTGTCAAAAGGTTTTCTCACCCTTAGGGAAGGATGGCCTCCCCTGCTTTTAACAACTGTTAAAATATCTGTGAGCTAAGAATTTTAATACATACCTTTGGGAAATTTGTACAGTGATCTAAAGTAGTATGACCCTGTTACAATAAGGTAAAAGATGCTTCTAATATCTTCTCTTTTTCATTGCAATTATATTTCTATACCTGAACTTACGACGTAGTTCTGTCCAGACGTTTATGTTGTCACAATGTTCAGATTCTCCGCTGCAGCCTTTCACTGCCAGTTTTGGAATATTCCAAAAAGTTTTTGCCCCAAGACTTAGAGAAGAAGAACACAAATAATTCTGGTAAATGTCATTTGTTGGCTGGTTACAACTCACATATGCAGTGGAAGGGGTAATGGTGGTTCCTGTGCCAGCAGGAATATACAAATTGCTCCTTCCAGCAATATACCAGGCTTGCAAATTGTTGTATAGTGCAAGGGGGATATTGCTCTCCTTTTCCTCTGCCCTGTAGAGCTGACTATTGCCAGTGATGCTGGAGAGAAGAAGAAGGAATTGCATTGGGAAACAGAATTTCTCCTGGGATTTATTGAGATTGAAAAGGATTTTCCTTCCATTTCTGAAACATCAATAGGCTTATTATTGAGATGAGCAGTGCTTGTGCTGAAGGATGGAGAAAGGAGAACAGCTTTAGCTGAGCTGCCAGTACAGAAAAATAAAGAACCTGTATTTATTGCCAAATTCTAGAAGGATTCTATCTAAGTGAATCCACAGAAGCATAGAGATGAATGCCTTGTGTGCTTAGTGGCATTTCCCACTCTGTTTACTTCTGACAGTAGAGCACTAGGCCTTCTACAGCAGAAGTTTTGTCTTTAGCTGAATTCCATGTCCTTCTGACCCTTGCACCTACATGCCACCCTAAGAGTATTCTTGTTCAGCTAAGAACTTGAATGCTGCTCCCAGCTATTCTTGGAACAGAGAGTTTTCTTCTTACAGGTCACCATCAAAGATAGGAACTGTAACATGGAAAAATTGTTGGCAGCAGCAAGGATCTAGATGCAGCCGATGAAGACAGATTGCTGGAAAGTGAGGCTCTCCTTTTCTATAACTGAACAAGCAGTTCTCCCTTTAGTAAACCCCAGCTTCCCCACCAGCCGAGAAGGCGACCTTTATTCTTAGATCAGCAGATTCAGAGTCTCTGTTCAGAGCTGGAGAGTTGAGCTTGCTGGCACTTTTGGTGTTCTTGCAAAAGGTTGAGCACTGTGTATCACAGATGTTTCTTTTGTGCTGAATTCTGCTTTTTCCTAGAGTTTTAAAATCTGTGAAAATTTTGCTGAAATTTATTGAGTTTGGCAAAAAGAATTAAAGCAGAATCTGACTGCATTCAGGTTGCCTAGTCCTTGAGAGGAAAGAAAAGCATTACTGTGACTCACAGTAAAAATATCAGTGTGTCTGTTCTCACTTTTATGAATCACATTAAAACTGATCTTTTTGGTATATATTTCATGAGAGCTATAGGGATCACTGTGTTGAATTCTCCTTCTCATAATTTGGATGATCTTGAATTCAAGGTTGAATTATTTTTCATGTATACTGTTCATTTGCTAATTATAGATGAAGAACTTCTACTTCACTACGCTGAAAATTTGCTTGCATCACAATAGAGAGAGGGTATTTGTTAGTTCAGGTGTTGAAATTTCTGTTTCATCTAAAAATTCTACTAGGATCCGAAGCCAGTCTGAAGTAATAGATAATAATTGTTTTGGTGACAAATTAAATTTTGCTTTTTCCACACTTGCCTCCAGAGTTATTTTTGTTACTTGTGCCACATTATTTGTAAGTAGCACTTTCCTCCACAATTTAGCCCAAGGGTATCTGCCTAATCTACAAACAACTAAGGAAGGTCATTAATTGCATCCTTCCTGTTGACAGCAAAATGTGCATATGAGCAAGTGCCCATAGATTATTTTATTTATTTTGTAGAGCTGTTCAGATGTATTGTGATATCTGAAAAGATTTATATTTTCCTGTTAGGTCAAAGGTTTAGAAAAACCTCGGCAGTTAATCAGATTTGATGGCATTATTTCTTGTATTTGTGTGGTATTAAGATTTTGGTTTCATGGCCATCATTCCTGTTGATGGAAGTGTGATGTACCTATCAATAAGCTTTAAGCTTTTCCTGTAGAGCAGTGGAAGGGCCTTGCCTGTAAGGGGCCCACAGAGAATCAAGGTTAGAATCCATTGGTGAGTATTTGACCCTTCTGCTCTGCTTTTCAATTATACCTGTGCTACCTGCCATAAAGCTTCAGTATCACAGCTTTAGGCAGATACCTGCTTGAAGTCTTGGCTTTGGCTATTAAGTCTCAATCCATAGTTGTAGTGAATAAAATAAAGGTCATGCTTTGTTTTACAGGTAAATACCCAACCTGGAGAAGATATTTTACATTCAAAATATATTTTTTTCTCATTTTGTGATTTTTATGTTTATTTTTTGCCAGCCATAATGTGAATGATATATAGACATGAGAACTTTATTTATTTTGGTGGAGTGAATGTGAAACAGGCCATTCTTAATGTTAAAAAATCAGTGGTGACACTTTGTTCAAGCATGAGGAACAGAGCTAAAGCCAGACTTGATAAATTTAGGTAGCAAAATGTGAATCAAACCCTGTTAAGTATCTCCTAGCAAACCAAACCTCTGATGTGAACAGGATCTCTGTTATGAGTTTTTCCCCCTTTTCTGTCTACCGTAGTCCAAAATTTAAAGCTCAGCCCTGCGAAGTGCTGAGTGTCAGTGAATGCCATGTGGGAACTGAAATGTTCAGCATCTCCCAGGATTAGGCCTTTACTTTGGTCCAAATCTTGTGCATTATGTGGTCTGTTGTTCTTGAACTAATAGATTTCTTTCTCTTTGCCCTCATCCTGAAAACTAGGTTATGTTATGTTGACTACAAATCCTGGTTGTAGTAATTTATTCTCTTTTAAGGCAAATAAAGTAAAGCAAGCCATAAGGCATATTTCCCTCATAAGAAGATTAATGTACAGAACTTGATTCACTTATGCTGTCTTTTGTGCTGGTTTGGTCTTGTTTCTTTAAGATGAGATGTCTGTCTCTGTAATATTAGTGTATTTTACTTGCTGTAATCTGATGTACTATTTCTCTCCCCTTTTTTCTCCTCCCCTAAGATTATCGTTGGAGAAACTGCAGTCTTTTGTCTACAGTTAGCTACAAAGGATTTTGAAAACCAAGAAAAAACAATATTAACCGGAGACTGTTGTTATATAAATCCACTGGTGCGCAGGACCATCAGATTCCTTGGTATGAGCAAAATTACTGCTTTCATTTTCCGAATGGTGAGAGTGATCGATTATGTCTTAACTTTGACCTGGGGAAAATATTCAGATAACCATAAAACATTTCATGTGTAGTCTTAACTCAGATGCAGTTTTCTTTTTAGGTAGTAAATGAAGCTTTTTGAAAGTTTGGATTAAAAAACAGTTGCAGAAACAGCAGTAAAAATAGAAAAAATTGGGACCACTAGGGGGAAAAACAACCAGCAGGCCTGAAGTGGGGTGGAGAAAGGTGATAACCTTGTGCCATATCTGTAAGTGACAGCAAACACACACACACCAAAGCTGAAGACATTGGGACATAAATGCGTGTTTGAAGCGAAGCTGATTTAGCTGCTTTCTTAACCTGGATATTGTATTATAGTCTCTAGCAGAAAACTGTACAAAATCCATGCTACACTGGTTTTGGCTGAAACTCCCCCACTGACTTTACCAGATACGAGGTGTCATCTTTTCTATTTAGTTTGTTCTAAATGTGTTTGGAGGGCGAAGTCCCAGCACTCAAAATGTGTATTGAACATTTCCAAATGCTGCTTTTTAATACATGCAGGGATGCCATAGCAGGGCTCAGTTCTGCTGTTTGCTTCTCTCTCATGGTTGTATCTAAAAGAAACAGCCGGAGGAATGAAGCCTTGGGGCAGCTAATCCTGCTGTGTGTCCCAGTCTCAGGGGAGGGAGAGCATTGTGCAGCTGTGTCTGTGTTTGCAGTGTTTGTGTAACACATGTGCCTGCCTTCCCAGAGTATGATTGCTCCCGGTAAGAAGGAGACTGCCTTGCCTGGGTCTGGAGGAGGTGGGGAGTGATGATGAGGAGCTCCTCCCACTCCAGTTCCTCTCTGTAAAATCAGTGCCTGAGTTTTCTTCCCACTAAGTGGGCCCTTCTTTCCTCACAGAAGCAAAACAGCTTTGGTAGGGGTGGCTGGAGCGAACAAAGGCCTCCACGGTGTTCCAGCAGATGAGGCATCGCTGCCCATTTTGCTTACACAGGGTGATGTGTCCAACTGTGTAGCGCAGTGCACACCCCCAGAATTGGCTGAAAGGCCCTTCTGGGAGGCGACTTGGCCAGGCACAAGGTGCTGCTCACCAGAGCCTAACATCTCGGGGGGAATTAACATTAGTGTGACACTGCTGACCAGCCAGGGTCCCAGAAATCACCCTTGGTCCTCTAGCTTTGCTAGGAAAAAACCCTGACCTGTATAAACGTACATGTTTCTTTGGAATTATGTCTGCTGTGGTTTTGATCCATTAAAATCATTACGGTGCCCCATGAAACTGGGATTTTCCAGAACTCACCCTATATTCAAAGTGAATTGGAATATGGGAAAGGTAAGGTGATTTGCCTGTGGAAATACAGGAGGAAATCTGTAGCTCAGGTGGAACAAGCATCCACTGGCTTTTCCTGCTGGTCAGGGTGCTGTGTTTACATGTTCTTCCAGAGCTCATTTTTTATTTACGAAAGGATAGAGAGGGGCCTCAGAATAGCAGAAATCTGTTTTCTTTTAAGTAATCAGATACATCCATTTACATTCTAATGAATGAGTACACGTGCTTAATGCTTTGCTGATATGTCTGATTAAAAAAACTCTTTAGCGTAAGTAGCTCCTCAAATATATAAATCTTTAGCTCACTGTGTTGATACTGTGATTAATATGCCATGCATAGGGATTTACCCAGTAGCAGGCAGATGAGTACAACTCGTGCATGACAATATTGAATTATTCAGTATTTTAGCCTCCCTACAGCTGCAAGGGGGAAAAAAAATGTTTGTCCAGTATGTGTTATGACTTCCCACGTTCCTTCTCCATCAGGGTCTGACCTTCGTTTTCAAACAAGATTTATCAGGTGAAGAACTTCCCTCTGTCACTTGTGTTTAGTGAACATGGGCAAAAGTTAGGTACCAGTGAAGCCAGCTACCCCAAACAAGGGCCATGCGTGGCTCTGGGGCCTAGGAAAGCAGACTACTTGCACCGGGGGTGAGTGTTCCTATGAAAGATGGGAGAGACATCAAGTGTGTGGGTACTCTGCAGTGTTGCTGCTGCTGTTCTGTAGAAAATACCATCTCCAGTGTGAGCCATGGTCTTTAGGGTACCAGTACATGGGAGGATTTTTCATATTCTTGAATGGATGAAGCTGGTATATTGCTATGATAAATACTATAAATTGTCAGGAAATTTAACTCTTTGTTTCCTTCTTTAGGAATTTACGCATTTGGACTGTTTGCTACGGACATCTTTGTAAATGCTGGACAAGTAGTAACAGGGAACCTTGCACCCCATTTTCTTGCACTTTGTAAACCCAACTATACAGCACTTGGATGTAAACAGTATACACAGTTCATCAGTAGCGTACATGCCTGTACTGGAAATCCAGACCTTATCATGAAAGCCAGAAAGACTTTCCCATCCAAAGAAGCAGCACTAAGCATATATGCAGCTATGTATCTGGCTGTAAGTATATTATACTATTTAATGTCACTATATCTTTGAGAGCAAATGGCTTGCACTGTGAGGGGGAGCAGGGAGGAATGGGCAGAAGATAAGGCCCAAAATATTGGCTGATTTTCTGTATGTAAACCTTCTTTGAGTTACTATGAGAATGATTCGTTGGGCTTAATTCAGACAAGGTGTACTGTTTTCCGAGCCTTGAAAGCCAAGCCAATGGTAAGAGGGGGCAGGTTGTCCATAAAGTATATAATCCATAGATTTAGGATAACTGGTTCCTTGGTTTATTTTTTCCCCATTTCCGGAGTGTGTGGGACAATACTTTGCTGGGTGCTAAGGAATAAGGGTAGGGACTTTCTCTGACTGGTGGAGGTACCTCTCTGTGTTTTAACCCAGTGCAGATCAGTAGAATTGCACATGGCCATATTCTTTGGTGAGATGAAGCAGAAGGGTGAGCTATATGTATGTCTGATCTCTGTGGGTTTCCCAAGATCCCTGTGTGTCTTTTGGTACCAGAATTGGTACTTATAGGTACCTCATTGTTCATACAGTCAGTTTGGCTCTTTTTATGCGATAAAGTGGGCTACAAGAAAATCCATCCTTTTTTCCCTCTCTCCTCCCTATTACAGGGAGTGATGAACAGCACTAGGATAAAAACTGGTGTTTATTGGCTGGCATCAGAGCTGTTGTACAGGTTGTGGAGGGGCAGGGGAGAGGAAGAGTGACCATTTAATCTCACTCTAGTAACTCTGGCTTACTTTGGAGTGCTTATTCTTCTAGTCTTAAGCAGGAGCACATCCTGTTCCTGTGGTTTATTCCGAAGTGGACTAGTTCTCCCTTTGGATGAGCCCAGAGCTGCCTTCATCGTGTCAGCAGGAAACTAGGCAGGTGTGTGTACCTTGGTGGTCATTGCAGGAGTCATCCCTTACATTCCCTCGGTATTTGAACCGTGGCCTGCCTATAGATGTGTGTGTATGTGTATTTATGCACATGTAGATACACATGTGTGAATGTGTATTGCTTTGGAGCACATACCAAATTATCCAACTTTTAATTACCAATGGATCTGGAAACTGATACTTGATAACATGGCAAAGATCCCAGCCCCATCCACCGACTGTGTGTCAACTCAGTGGTTCTGCATATGGTTTTAGAACCAGTTGCTTAAAATCTGCAGCACTGATGGTAACATTTACCAAAGGTTCCTTGTGAGCAATGTCTGTTTAAGAGATGTTGATCATTGGTCAGCACAGGCAAGTGTTGTCTGCAAATAAGAGATGTACAATAATATTCTATTCTAACTTGGGGCAAGTATAAGTATTCTACTAGTATTGTCTTTATTTGGGGAGATATCTAAGGCTGAAACACTCTAAATTTGATGCAAGCTGTTTAGAAAATACTCAGAGTTTTTGATTTTAATTGCTCCTATTTTTCTCATCCATCTGTAAAGTTGGATTTCCACTGTTGCCATGAGGCAGAGTAACTAGGAAACCAACTATTCAACTACTGCAAAGCAGGAAGTAAAGGAGTATTAAAACATTTTAAAAACAAAAAGTAGACATAGGTAAGGTTTAATACCTAATAAAAGTGGCTTTTGACATGAACGAGAATACTGTATGCAAACCTTGTCTGTGGTCAGTATGCAGTTAGCAATATAAAAAATAAAAGCTGCTGAGATCCATTTCATTACTATTTGCTCTTTCAGTAACTGCAGAAATGAATATATCCGATGTCACTACTGTACTGCTGCATGGTGCGTGACACTGCTATCATTTAACTGAAGCACTATGAACTACTCTCAGAATTTTTGAGTTCCTATAGTAGCTCCTTGTTACGTTATTGACAGGTTGTTTTTTTTCTTTTTCTTAAATCCTATTGCATGACTGAAGCTAAAAATACTGTTTATTACACTCTGAGGGGAAAAAAAAATCAATATTCCAATATTTGGGGTCATGTCCTTACACTACCATGATGTTTATCAGGATAGTTGGCCCTAAATAACAATTTTCTCATCACTGTTCACTGGAGTAGAAGACTTAAAACAGTAGCCTAGTCTTTGTATGAACCGTGCTGCAACAGTTATTGAGAGCATGGATATAAAGACCTCCATATATTTCTCACTGTTTCATTAGCATATAATCTTTGGTACAAAAATGTGCTTTCTTTTTGGTTAACAGAAGTTTTGGAGAGAGGGAGAAATTGTTATGAAATCCTCCCTGGATATTTCAGCCAGCTGTGCTCTGGCTAGCTTAAAGGAAAAAACTAGCTTAAAGAAAAAAACCACACAAAGAGCTGACCCAAGGGTCCTTGCTCTCCGAGGTGGTGAAGTAAATGCTTTTAGACTTGTGTGATTTCACCAATCAACCCATTTAGAAACAAAGCCTATGCTTTATCTAATAATTCCTCTATCTCATTCCATTTAAGTGCAGCCACGTCCTTATCACCAAGCATCTGTGCATATTGTCTTGTTAACAATAGCTTCTTTTTTCATCTAAGTTCTTGAGTCTTCCTTTTTTCCCCTCTCCTCCCTTTTGAGAGTGGGTGGCTGCTATGGCAACTCAGAATTCCCCTCCTGCTTGAAAGTGTAGTAGTTTTCAAACAGCTGTTTTGCTAATACTTAGACCTTTGTAGTGTTTGCCTCCATGACTTACTTCCAGTATCTATCAAGAGAGACTTAGCAATGGCAATGTTGAATGGCAGTGCTGTGGTAGGGCGTTTTCTCTGCCCTGCTCCAAACACAGATGCTCTCAATGATGCATTAGTTTTCTTCTTCAGACTTTTAGCTTTATTCTTCCCAGTGTACCAGTGTTTTCAAAGTGAACTACTGTAAATCTGTTCTGAAATTTCTATCTAATCTGGCTGGACTTTTCTTCAGGTGTCCGCTCTGATCTCACTGGAGATCTTTTGTTTGTTTGTTTGTTTGTTTGTTTTTGCTTGAGCTGGGTAAATAAGTTGACTGCATCTGCTTTCATTTCTTATCAGCATTGCAATTCACTCTTTCTCAGCTGGAACAATATTTGCTAGCATAGATATTAAGGCAAACACTGCAACTTTATTAAACAGTGTATGATTGTGTAAGCCACATTTGGATATGCATAAGATGACACAGCCTAGATAATTAGAGGTAAATTTTGAAGCAACCAAGTATGCACATACTTGGGGTGTTTTCCACAAATGAGACACAGAAAGTGGAAGTCATGAGTCTTTTTCTTGGTAGGATTTCAGAGTGATATATGAAGATTTAGTCAGCCTATTCCCGTAGATTTAAATATAAAACTTGTGACTAACAGTTGTCCTTTGGTACTGCAGACCCAGGGGATTGGTCATTGCTACCTGTTGTTTAAGGGAAATTTTAATTCATTCTATAACATTCTGTGCTTTTTTTTTTATTGTTCTTACTGCATTGTTGAAGTTGGGTAGGGTAGTGTTTGAACTTTGTGTTACCACACACGGTTCAGACTTGCTTTAGATTTGTAATGATAGAACAGGCTTCATATCTTGATAACTGACATAGCCCTTAAGTCTGTAGGCAGCTTTTGTTGCTTTGTATGGTGAATCCTTGGCCTCGACTATGACCTCAGACAGGGCTAGCAGATAAAGCCTACAAATGATTTTTTCCTCTCTGCAGAACTTTTATTTGGCACATGATCACATTTTCTGCAAGGCTTTTGCTCCTGGCATTTTGCTGCATTGTTTTTGGTATTTAGTGTGTTTATAAGTCCCTGGGAAAAGACAACAAGGCAATCTGGGTAACAATGCTGACAACATGGTGACATTCTCCTCCTTGATCCAGTTATAGGTGTAGGTCTAGTCTCACCTGCCCTTTGTCCTGAAGCGCCTGTTAGATTGCAGCTAAGTGGGCAGCTGGTGAAGGCATGAGAGGCCTCTGACAGACTTAAGGAAGTGTTCAGGAGGAAAAGAAGTAGCAGAGCCACCTCATTGAGTTGATTTTGTTGTCCGTTTCTTGTTAGGAAATTAAAGGATTCTTCTGGTTGCCTTTCAGGGGCAGTGCTAGGAATGTGAATTTCTTTCCGGTATCTGGTGCAGCAAGTAAAAGTATCCCTCAATACTGATAATAAAACATATGTCATGAGCTTCAGCTATTGAGTGTATTGGTTGCTTTCAGACCGCATAATAAAATAACATTACCAGTTGGTCCAGGAATTTATCTAAAGACCTCTATAAATTTCATGTCAGTCAGATCTTCATTACAATTCAGTTCCTCAAAGAAACAACCCCTGTATTTGGGTGTATCTTATAGTATTGGTACAGTGACAGATACCACTTTCCTTCTCCAGTTGTTTTACAACTACAGCTGTGGGGAGCTTAAAGTGGGAAAATTAATAGTAAGGTCGAGAATTTTAGAACTTTCTTTTCCTTTTGCCAAGCCAACCCCTGACTTGGAAAGTTAATTTTTGTCTAGGGTCATAAATAATTAGATCAAAACATATAGAGAAAGCTGGAGGAGACTTCAGAAACACTAAAAGAAATCTTCAGTTTGCAGTTGCAGAAGGACCCAGATGATATGAGAATATGACTTTGGTTTGCTCTAGAAATAGTTTAACCCATTAATTATTACGAAAGGAAACTGAAAAGATTTTAGATTGTCGAACAGGATTCTAACTAAACACTGAAGCTGGTTGTAGACTACAACAGCCTGAAACAACTGTTTCAGCTTTTTGATCTCTGAGCGTCTCTTTCCTTTCAGGTCTGATGAATTGAAAATACCTTGGGTGGAACCTTTATAACATTACTTACATTACTTAAATAGTTCAAGATTATTTCTTTAATGCTAGCACACTGTAAAAGCAAAAGAAAACATGAGATAATTTATGTTTGAAGTGCTGCCTGGAATGGGTGCCTGGACAATGATTTCTTCCTCATTCTTCTTGTTCCCTTATGAGTTGTTCCTGCCTGCCCGCTGATAGACCGGTCCAGTCTCCCAGGCCATCTACTTCAGGGAGAAATGAAATAGCAAACACAGGAGGAATCTTCTTACCTGCATCCCTGGGCACCCAGCCTGATGTGTAGCTCCAGTGTAACTAAAATGGGATTCCGAGACCTATTACATGTGTGTTTGTGTGCATAGATGTTGGTGTGGGTTGGCCTAAAGATAGCTGGAAGATGCCTAGGAAGAGCTTGTGGCATAGACCAGAAATCCACTTTGTCCTGTGCTTTACATGCAGTTCCTGCTCTTTTCTTACATGTTTCAGAAGGATTTTGTTTGCACTAGATTTAGGACAAACTTCACATGAGACTTGCAACATGACACTTCTGAAGTACTTTCCCAGTACAAGCAAAATGCCACGGCTGTGATTGTTCTTACACTATGGCCTGAGCCAGGCACATCAGAATCCTCACAGGCAGCTTGCTTTGTCCTTTGAGATGATGGTGGTAATTTCTTTCAAATTAGTATTTTCAAACCCACTTCAGTTAAAGGTTTTCTTTCAGTTTCTGAATTTCTCTTACAGCTTTACTTCCAGTATCTTGAAGACTGAAGGTCAGATGTCTGTGTTTTTCTGAAAATCTGGTAAATATTGTTATACTATGTGATCAGGTAACAATCCACATCCGTATATGACTCTCTGCCATTGTGTGCATGCTGCTGACAGCTCTATATCTTTTAATACTAAAATCTTATTTCAGGAAAAAGCAACAGCAATAGCAGAAGTTCTTCAAGAGAAAATTCACCACAGTTCTGATGTTGCAGGAGAATGTGCAGAAGAATTAATTCTAACTACTGTATCAATTCTTGATGTTACATACAAAATCTCTGCTGTTGGTCCTGCTGTTGAATAATTCAAGTTTTCTTTCATTAGATTCCTCGTCTCCCAGTTTTTGTTCTTAAAAGGAATGGAGATGAAGTTGTTCAGTAAACATCTTTAGCCATGTAAAAAGTTATATTGTCATTCATTCTTACTAATGTTTTAAATCACTGAGCTATTTTCCTTTGTTGATACTGCATTTAATATTCATTAAAAGTAAGTGAAGAAAAATCCTGTCATTTTTTCAGGTTGTTTATTTTTTGTCAATTACTGACTGTGCTAGTTTTTAGTTTTTCCACCAGAATCAAGAAGATAACAGCTGCTTGATTATATTTTATTCTTAGTGTAAATCAGGTCTCTGCCTGGGTTGACTGTTAATATATTGTACTAGAACTGCAAGAGGCCAAGTTTAAAAATGGGTATCTGTGAATCCTGCCTTGGAGGAGGCTGTATTTACTATATAGAGTTTTGCAAATACAGACTTTGTCACTTTCAGGAAAGTTTGGCCTGTTTCTATTGATTCGCTTATATTTTAATATAGTGCTACTCTTAACATCAGTGTTTTATGTTCTGTAAAGTAAAGATAGAAATGGTACCTGTGCTGTCAGAACCCTCAGGTTATTTTGAATAATGAACTGGGCATGACAACCGTGACTGCTTATAAAAGGAAGGGATTTGGCAAATGGAGGTCTCTGTTACTCATGTGAGGCACAGTATCAATCTGCAGTTATTTTTCCTCAGTGCTTTGAGTAGGGATTTGAAGGACAGGCTTGGTTGTAAAAACATTCAGAGAATTTTATGCAGAACACTTTTTGGGTTCAACTTTATATTAAAAATATTGAAATTTGGTTGAAGTACTGCAGAATCAATAATTTGTACTATAATGTGTTTTGTCTTATAAAAAATCGAGATAATCTTCTTGGGCAATGACCAGTTGTTATAGATAACTGAAATATGTCACATGACCTGCCTTAAACAAGCAGGTTTTTCCTTCTCAGTAGTCATTTCACTTGAATATAACACAATACAGAATGAAATGTGGGATAGCTTCCTGCTAACTCCCTTGTGTCAACTTCACCCAAGCTGTATTTGAAATCTGATTTTCTTACTGTGTGTTAAAAACATTCCAGTGTTTTTCCTAGCACCAGCTGTCCTAACATATAGTGTGAATGTGGATAATGGTGGTAGTATCCAGGAGAACAATGAGACTCATTTAAATAGATGGTTGCTGAGTTAATTCAGTGTGCAGTACTCTGTAGCTTGGAGAAAACTAGCGGGGCTAAAAAGCTGGAAATTAAAGTTGCAGTTCTCTTATCACATTTCCACATGGTAAAAGTCACTGAAGACAGCCTGCAAAAATACAAGGAGCTAAGATAAAAGGATATTCAGCAAAGGGAGAAACACCGTTTCTGAAATGGTCAAGGAAGAAGAGAGGAGACAAGTGGCTTGGAGATAAACCCCAAAACCCTTCTTTCGAAATCTTTGCCCTGTCTGAAATAGTGGAAATCTTTCTGCTAGTTTCCTGTTCATCATCTAAAGCACACTGAAGGTTTGTGTGTTGCACTGCTCTGATGTTATTTTAGGATTAGACTTTCTTTCATCCTCTACGCCATGGGTCTTTCCTCTAGTGTTTTGAACAAAATTACTGTCAGATGCTGCTCTTTTTAAACGAGCTCTGACCACTACTTCTTCAGTTAATTTATTGTAACTGTAACCACACTTTCTAAACTGCTTCTTGGCTGGATTATTGCAGCACTTCATAAACTGACTCCCTGGTAAATTCCACCAAAGTTTCAGACCATACAAAAAAAACCCCAAACAAACCAAAGGACTGCCCACTTGTTGGCCAGAGGTGGCACTGGTTCTTTAATGCAGACTTATCTGTTTTCCTTTGCAGTTCAAAGTGATAGCATTGCAAACTTGGAATCTCTAGTGAAACTCTATAGGAAATACTTACATTCTTCAGTTCAAAAACTTAAATCCTGTTTGAAATTTGAAGATTTAGGGATTTCAGTGGTTTAATTAGAGAAGCATCTTCTGTAGAGAGTAAAAATTTTTTTTCTCAAAAATCTTGTTAGTTGAAGTATATTTTTATTGGAGGGTGGGGAGAAGGGGGGTTGCAAGCAATCTTAATGCCAAGATTCAAGAGAAGGGAAAGTCAAATATTTGGTGTTAATTTCTTCCATTGGCTCAGCAGAGCTTGGGAAGTGCTGGGTTAAACCTGGTAGTCACTAATGCACTCTTAGGGCAGAAGAGCCGCTCCGTTATCAGGCAGTGCTTTTAATTCAGTGGTATTGCACAGGGAGAGTTAGACTGCAGCAGGACAAATGGATTTCTCAGAGTCTGATGCACAAAACCTGCAGCATTTAGACTGGTTTGTGTGAAGCACAGGGTTATATTAGTTCAGCACTGGTTGAAATTTTTGCACTACATTCATAAAACTAGATGCTGGCATTTAGTTCAATTGCTCTTTGACACTGTTTTTTCACCTTTTCACTGATTTTTGACAAATCTCTAATTAGTCACATGAAGAAGTGGTATATCAGGAAGAAAGGCTTTTGCTAATAAAAACAAGGTCTTTATCTATTCCCTTTCTTACTCTGCCTGACAGCTTGTAATAGTACTAATAGTACTTCAGGGTAAAGAGCTTTCTCTGTTACTGTCAACACTGCACAGTGAAAAATCAGTCTCTTTACTTCTATGCATTAATAAATAAATACAGAGACTGAGAGTAATGGGATAGGATTGTCCAATTTGCCTGCTTTTCTGTAGGTTTTTCAGGTTCATGAAAAATGCAATTTTGCTGTATAGTGTGATTCTTTTTCTATATCTCCAGGAAAAGGATGTGATGACTTTATCTACTACTCTACTTCCTAGTTTCTTTACACCTCCCCCCACTCTGGAAAAAAAAGCCAAGTACACATAGTCTATTCAAACAAAATATAGAGCTTTATTCGCTAATTAGTGGGAGATATCCATCAGTCTTACAGTTTCTTCCTTTCTAATTTTCAGATGTATATCACCAACACAGTGAAAGCCAGAGGAACAAGGCTTGCAAAACCTGTTCTGTGTTTGGGTTTAATGTGCTTGGCCTTCCTTACTGGAATCAACAGAGTAGCAGAGTATCGAAATCACTGGTCAGATGTAATAGCAGGATTTATAATTGGAATATCTATAGCAGTATTTTTGGTAAGTGTGTGTCTCTATCACTTCTGTTTGAAAAAAATCAGTGTGTAAGTTTGTATCTCAAAAAAAGCCTTCAGACACCTAAATAACAAAATACATGTTTCTCATCTTAGGTTTTTAAATTAGTCATCAGCTTCCATAGTAATATTTACATACACTCAGAAATGTGAAGTTAAGAAGGGACTGATCCAGTTATCTCTTTTGACTTCCATATAAACCAGATTGTAGCATTTCAAATAGTATTTTTTGCAGCAAGGCCCAAATCAGGAAGTATATATTCCTCAGGATAACATCTAGTTACGATTTCATGTATAAAGTATTAAATTTGGTATAGTGATGCCCACACTGATCAGAGAATAGGTGGCATTTGTTTTTCTGGCTTTACAGTAACCCTAATGAATTTATTTCATAGTGATTCAGGTTTATGTTGAAATCTTATATTATTCTGTATCTAAAAATCTTTTGCCTTTTCCTTGTCTGGAGCTGTGTTCCAAAACCAGGTTGTGAATCACAGTTGCCAATGACTATTGTCTGTGTCAGAAAACTACGTCCAATCTATTAATCACCTTCACTAATATCTGCAGTGCAAGTCTATAGAATAGAACAGCCACTGCTGTTTACTGCCTGTAGGTTTGTCTGCATGGCACGTTGTACTAGTACTAAATACACCTTCGAAAGTTTTCCCCATGAAAACACTTTTGAGCTTGATTCTTGGATTTCAAGGTCTTGGTCTCAAGATCTTGGATTTGAAAGCTTGACTTGGCTAAGAACCCTCCCAGGGATGGCTGAGGTGTGTGTTTTCACTCCTCTAGACATATAAGAGTAGCTGCAAGTTTCCTTTAAAATACATCTGCTTGCGTTTCCAAACATTCCCTTCCACACGAGGTGTTCCAGGAGTTATATTTGGTTGTTCACATTTAAGTTTTTCCATTCTGTTCATGACCATAAATTAATAAAAGAGAGCAGAATAGAGAGGAAATCTGTCCCAACCTTTTTTCTTACATTTTGTGGTGTATATTGCATATACTCCTTTGCATGACATCAAATTTAGTTGTGTTTTGAAGAAAATGCAGTTGGCAAACGTTACTGCTCAGCTGAGTGTCGGAATTAGAAGAAGCACAAACTGTTACATATCCCATTCCTACGTCCCTGTGTGAGAACCTGCTGCCCTGAGCAGATTTAAAATTACATTCAGATTTGGGAATGCTCCTTGCCTCATTCCCTTTCTTACTCTCCATTTTTTTATTTTCTCCGTTTGAGAAAGTCTTTGCTGATCAAATCTGAGATGGCACTGGCCTTCCTTGGAGTGTAAGGTTAATGTCATGTGATGCTGCAAGATATATATTCATGACATTGATAATAATTGCTGTTCTATTATGCAGCTTCAGTAATGGATTTTCTTTTAGATAAGAGGTTTTTCTGGTTCTCAAATGATGCAGGTACCAATAAATTGGTTGAAAGTCTTTTGTCTTGAAATATTAATTAAGGATTTTTTTGTAAAACACGAACTTCACATTTCAGTGTTTCTACTGTAAAGCTGTGACTAAAGCTGGTGTCATTTCTGTCTAATTATAATTGTCAGGATCAAACCTTGAAAAAATGAGTTGTTCCTTAGGTATTCTGTTTATCTTCTAATCCCTTCTAGGTTGTTTGTGTGGTAAATAACTTCAGAGGACGTCAGCCAGAAAATGAACATTCTCATCTGGATAATCTGACCCAGATGCCCATGATCAGCATACCCAGAGTAGAGAGCCCTTTAGAAAAGGTAATGTCTGACTTTTTAAAAAACAATTAAATAAAACGTGGCTTTCCTGGAACGATGATTGCAAACTATCCTGACAAGAGTGCCAAGGTAACCAGATTTAAAATAAAGAGAATGTCAGTGAAGGAGAAAGAAGAAAAGAATTCAGTGACACCCCTTGGGAGGCTCTTCATGTTGTCGTTTTACTGCCTTAGCTGCTGCTAAGTCCATGGGGCCAGGCCGAGTAGATCTGAAGCCCTCCTCCCTTCTGTTCCTCAAGTAAGTTTGGTTAATACTCTGCCTGATAATCCACAGAATTTGAAGTGCTTCGAAAGAAAGTCTGCGCCCTGGACCAAGGGGCTTTGCAATTCAGGTACAAGTGGCAGTTACTCTGTTTGTTCGTGATCTAGTGTAGAGCACGGGGTGCAGTCCCTTGAGGATCAGCTGTGGGGCTCATATCATCAGACATGTACTAGCCCCAGGCCAGGGCACCCACTTGGGGGTGAGAGCAGCACAGGTCATGCAGTAATTGCACTAACCCCGTGATCTCCTGTCAGAGCACATGGGATTTTACTCTAGGACATGCTAGTGAGAGTCTCCTGGGTATGCCAAGACTTTTTGCTTAATTATCACAATAAAATTTATTTTAATTTACTGTGATAACCATTTATATTTTTTGAAGATGATGTTGTGCTATGTGTTAGGTAAGATTGTCTGACCCATTTTATGAGCAAACAAATACTGAAACAGATAGCATAAACCAAATACAGAAAATAATTTAGGCATTTTTATCAAGGGGAAACTTTGAACTAGTAATGCAAAGTTTAAAGGAAGGGATACTTTTTCTAATGACCTTATCTGTCATTATTCATTACAATCTATTGAGTTATGCCCATGTTTGAAGATAGTAAACAATTCTACACTGGGTAGGGCACCAAAAGTATTTTTCCATGGTATTCTTTTAATTCCAAATTAATTCTGATTTTTTTTTCATGTTAAACCAAAGGAAGATTTTTAACCACTTCTCAGTCTGTCTTACTCACTTGAAAGTGCTGGAAGTTGTCCTTTAGTAAAAATTGCTGCTAGTCCTGGGTTTTTTATTCCTTTCCTTGAAGGGAAAGAAGATTTCTTTTCAGAATGGTCTCATATGCCTTTTTTGAACCAAATATGTCTAAGCTACTTCTGCTGATATCTTGTCGTAAGGAGGTCAGAGTCTCATTTGCTTGAACAAGCATTTAGATGATGAATGTGTATCTTCAAAGAATCCATTCAGTAGACTTTCTGTAAAATGTCAAAACTAAACAAGCTGTCAGCTGACCTGGAACATACCACATTAATAAGAGCATGTTTTATTTACGTGCTGGGCTCTTGTGCAATAGAAGCCATGTCTGTGTCTCAAAAGCCACCATAGGTAATAACTCTCTGGCTATTGAAATTTTAGGGTTTTTTTCTGGGGATAAAGACTTCATGTTAACTTCAGGTTTCTACCTGGTTTGAGACCCTCCTACTCAGGATGAACAATGTTCTTTTCCTGAGACTTGGCCTAATTTGAGATGTTGTGGGGAAAGCTATGGGAGACTGAGGGAGGATGGTGGCAGGAAAAATGTTTGCTCTGCTTGAGGATAACCTCTGCCCTTTGTGAACTGCCCCTGACTCTGCTATATGAGTGAGCTTCTTTCCTTCTGAACCCGTGTTCTTGTGGCACTAGACAGTAGCTGTTTACTGTCATGGAATTTCTCTCTAGATAATTAAACTGGGGACTGAGCACAAAGTGATGCCGCTTGCTGAGATCCCATTCTATGGGTTCATCTTTGTCTGTGCTGCAAAGCCTTTCTCCTTCCCAGGCAGAGAAGATGGGATGTAAGAACAATAAGAAGAAGTCTTTTGTAATTGTTTGGAAATGCTTTCTTCTGTTTCCACTTCCAGAAAGTTTGAATTTGAATTAGCAAATAATTGATAAAGGTTACTTACATGTGAGTGGTTTAAGTTTTGCATTTCTATGCATATTTTTCCCTTTTTTTTTAAATCTAATTTTTTTGTTTAATCTAAATTTTTAAATAGAAGACAGACTCTGTTAAATAAAAGGCACTAAGAATAATATTTTAGGGAACTAAGGTCTAAATTAAGTTAACTAATCTCAATTAACTACCATTGCTACAAGAATTCTTGAATTAGTTTTTGCTTTTTTACCTCCTTTCTTATTTTACATCCTTTGTTCTCCACTGGAGAGAGAGTGATGTTGAATAATTTGTGTGCTATTTGCCTTTTCCTTCTTTAGACACATGTGAGTCACTTTTCATTACATTTCAGTTAGGACTGTTCCAGTTTAATATTCTGAATGCACATAGATTTATATTTTGCTTATTTTAAAACTTTTCTCTATTTTCAGTCTGCAAGCTCCTGTGCCAATATTAAAGACAACTTACTGTCAGAAATTACTGCTAGGAGTTACACAAATCCTAACTGTCTGATGTTATCAAAGGCCAAGACAGTGCAAGCAGGAAGCAATACAACTATGTGACTGGTACTAAAAAATAGTAACCATATAGTTATCTGGGAGCAAGCAATTAAAAAATCCTCTCTTAAAGAAATGGCTTCATTAGAAATGCCTGCCAGATAGGACCCCGCTCATTGTTATTTTGTAATGAGTTCACCCATAAATGAGTAAGCCCATGATGCATCATACAGACCTGGAAGCGCAGTACTTTACTGTTTCCAGATCTGCTGCTTGCTATTCCAGTGCCTTCTCCATGGAGAACAAATGCTCCTGGCATGCTCACCGTGCTGCCACTGTCTGAGTTCTGGTGGAGGTCTAGCTACATTTGAAGTGCACTTAAATAGGTAAAAATGTTCTTGTAATACTCAGAATTGAGCTGCTGCTGCTTAGTGACAAGGTTAGATCACTGTTTGCATGACATTTCTGTGTAATTGTGGTGCATGCAGTTGATTTAGCTGTTCTGCACGGGTACCCATGCAGTCAAATAAGCTGTAGCTGCAGTGTGTCCTTGAGGAATCCTTGCCAGAGCCTGCTCAGCAGTGCAGACTTAGTCCTTTTACCTTAACTATAATCATCCTCAGAGTTAATGAAAAGAATGAAAGCCAAGAAACCTCATCACTCACTCATCTGCTGCTTTTTCTCTTCTGTTTTTGTCCTTCTTCATCTCTTACAAGACAATTGGTGTTTCAGTTAGCTGGCAGTCTCCTACAGAGAGGAAGCTCTCATCCTACCACAGTCAAGGTTAGAGGGTCCTGTTCTTTTGCAGAAATTACTGAGAAATGGGGGTGTTCTGGATAGTACCTGAAAGAATTTGAAAATTCAGCTTCATCCAAGTGCAGTCACAAACTATGTTTTCTGTTTCAGGGGAGACTGACATTATTTCATGCCAAAGTCACCTGAAATTGGCCAGGGCTTACAGAGGTCTCCTACACATCTTGTAATAGCTTCTGATTCTACTGGCCTTATTTTTTTTTTTTAATAAGTATTCTAGCTTTGAAAAACTCAAATCCAAATACAACATGGAGCATTTCAGGACTAATGGGGGCAGTAGATAGAATATTGAGATACAAGGCTTTGGAAGGAAGCATTGGGTTAGGAGATGTGCCATGGTTCATCTTCTGTGAGACAAGATAATTACTGTGTGATTATCAGTGCTCTCTGCAGCTATTCAGTATTACTTATTTGCACAGTGGGTTCTTTGCAGTGCTGTGTTTGACAGCTAAACTGCATTTATCCCCCAAGGTTCTGCTTGGCATTGCTTCATACTGCTCCTTCTGCCAGCAGTGCCCAAACCCTGTTCCCAAACACAGTCACTGTTCCTTGTTACAATGAGGTTTCTTACACTCCCCCGTAGGACTGACAATCCAGCAGGACTGAACTCAAAATAGATAGATTAGGAGCTCTCTCCTTCTGCCATTTCCAGGTTTTAATGGTCATAAGTGTTTGGAATTCCTCTTGCAATATGTGACATTCTTGTTGCCCATCATATCACTTTTTAGTGATTATCAGGGTTAATTCTTGAGTTTGACACAGTAATTATTGTTCTATTGTGTGTGTGCCAAAGATAACGATGGTGATAAAACATTTTAGCAATATAAGTGTAGATATTGCAGTGAATTCTGCTGGTATTTTTAAGACTGGGGAAGCTTTCCTCTTCAGAATTTAAGGTGTATTGTTTTTTCTATTTACTCCATCTTGATTATTCACAAGACACAGACCAGCTTCTTCACAATGTCAGAAAATTTTAATTTTCAGTGTTACTGCTTTTTCCCTGGTCTTAAGCATGCTGGTACCAAGTCTTTAATTGTTATGTGCACTGATGTGCACACAGCACCACGGCCTAGGGAGCCTGGCCTGCTCCCTGCAGCTCTCCAGGGAGATCGCCTCTTACTGAGCTCACAACTAAAAGAAAAACACAAAGATGCTTTAGCTCATTGTATTATGGGCAGATGGGGGAGAGGGTTTGTGTCCATTTCTGTTTCTTCAAAATATTTTAGTTGAGAAGTATCCGAATTCTGCAGTGCTTGATGTCCAAAAGCACACACAGGTGTCTGTACTTGTTTCTCCAGGATGGTTTGATGAGAGCTCATGTGCTTACATTAGCTTGTAGGCAGTTTTTGGCATGGTGGTTCTTTCTTGATAATACAGTCTGTTAAAGGAGATAGAATACAGTATTTCTTCACACACATACCACAAACACATACCCAGGAGAGTCAGCTCATAAAAAATTGTGAGCAGTTTTGTTTCAATGTCAAGCATTTGAATTTGTATTCGTGTCCTACTTTTCGGCTTAAATCTGCTTCTGGGGGATTGTACAAGAATTATTTCTGATTGAATACAAACTGTGATCACTACATCTAATGCTCGAATAAAACAATACTTAAACATGGGAAGTGGAACAATATATTCAGTGTGACCTTCTCAAATGTACATATTGTAGGTGTTACAGAATCAAGGTATTAGTCACAGTCAAGAAGATCCTTTGCGAGGAAGCTCCTTCAAAGCACGCATCCTTAGGTTGTTCTGCTGGCTGTCAGGGACGGAGTGTGGCGAGCACCTTCCTCCAAGGCAATGAACGTATGTGCGCAGGAGCGCACCGCGGGAGCGCAGCCGCGCAGGGTGGCGCCGGCCGGCACGGCCTTCTGTGCAGGGCTGCAGCTTCACCTCGCTGCACCTTTTCACTGAAACTCATCTGTCCAGTGAAAGCAGGAAATACACTCTGCTGACTCAGAGAGTTGTATGAGAACATCATTATTATTGTGTGATCAATTATCATTTGCCTGAAGTACTACAGTAGTATTTTTCTATTTAACAAACTCTACTGTGGGACAAACTACAAACAATTTTGCAAATTCCTGTTTTCTAAAAAGGAAAAACTTCTTAGGATGATGACTATTTTTAAATATTTCTAACTGTATTGATAAGAACAAAGGAAAAAAATTCAGCTAAAAATGTTTAATATATATCATGAAAATTGCAAATCACAAGAAATTTTACTCTATTTTTTCAATGCTTTAACATTATAGCATTGCTTATCGACAGAAATTAATTAAAACTTAACAGAAGATATACAGGTGTGGATCATTTCCCCCAGAAACCTGCACTCAAGGCTTAGCCTTTGGTTTTCCCTTTTTTGTTAGTGGTGTGAGAGCACAGTTACAATGCATGCTTTGCTCACTAGGCTGGTGCTGTCCTCTTAGAATGGATGGTACAAACGCTGCTCTGCCTGTCTGTGTGACTGCTGCCATTGAGCAGACCCTCAGCATTTCTGATTCTTTCAAGAACTGTCGGGAAAATAATTTCCCATGGAGTTGGAGAAGCTGGAGTCTTGTGCATGGTTTTTTTGCTTGTCTTCATGCATCTGTGTGAATCTGTTTGCTGACAGTAGTTAGTATCTCGCTCTCAACTTTGTCACAGTATATCTAAGCAGAAGTTTAAGAGTTGAAATGCAGTTATTCCAGAGGGATGCTATTTGTTTAGGTGTTTTTCTGCAGAGTCTCAACAAGGCTTATTTGTAGTTTTGCCTGAGACAATAGCGTGAAAAAGCGTGAATAACCAGACAGTTGCATGAATCTGTATGAGTGATTCTTGCCATCAGCAAGTGATTAATTTTGACCTAGTTATGCATCACCCTGCTGAATCCATTGGAAATGAATTGACAGGCCTGCAGTAGGGTCCAAATCAATAGGTCCATGATCAGCAGCTCAGCAGTTCTTTTTGAGGGCTTTTTGAGGAAGGGGGATTTTCTTCTCTGTTACTGTATCCCATGCTCTGCATGTCTTCCCAGGATAGTGACCTGCTCATTTTGGAAGTATAGCTGGCAGGAGTGTGAACCACATTCTCCTTTCCCTAAACAATAGTTACCCAGTCTTGAATTAATGCCACATGAAAGAGCATTTGGTTCTCTGCATCACAGACAAATTTGTGTCGCTTAGAGACAGGGATGGCACATAGCAGGACTTGAAAGAATTGATTAAAATAAAGAGGCATTCTTTTTTCCCCTCCAATTCCTCATTTTTGACCATCTTACTTATGAAAAATGTGAATAATTTTAGACTGAGGATAGTTTAAGTTGACTGGATGACTTTTCAGGTCTAAATAAAGAAAATAGAGTAAATACAATGAAGAAAATATCATAATTGCCTCACAGCAACTCCAGAGTCATTGGGTTTGCCCACTGTATCATCTTTTATATACTAAAAACAGAAGATGGCCAGCCAACTAAAATGCTTGGAGTTGATTTTTTTTTTCTAATTAGGAAACCTAATTATTCATTTCTTTTCCAGAATCAAAATCTGCAAGCAATAGGATTTGTTACTATTTTTTACTGAAAACATTTTCATAGAAAGTTGCACTCTTTTTTTGTTTCTAATTATTTTTTTAAAAAAATCTGGCTACAGTTTAATAATTGTTATTTATTTAAAATATATAAATTCTGTTTTGGGGGAAGAATATACATAGATGATTATTGTTTAGTAGTATTGTTTTATGAAAGTTGTCATAAAATACAGCAAGAAAATTGCTAGAGCTAAAATGAGTATTGTAGGGGAGGTGGAAGAGAGCTTCTCCTCCTGGACACAGTACAGTTATGGCACAGTGAGAGAGGGAGCAAAGCTGCCAGCCTGGCTTGGAGATGGGGGGATATGGGGCAACTCCCCAATCAAGGTATTTCTAATTTCCACTCTCTAATGTGAAATGCAAAGATATCTGCCTGTCTCCCCCTGCTCGGACCGATAGACTAAATATTCAGTATGAAGAAGAACTGAGAAATAGAAACTTACATAGCGGGCATTGTTTCTCTCCAGCACTTTTTATGCTGTGTGATAAGAGACTTTCTGAAGGACTTCCCTTAAGCAAAAAATGGGAGCTCCCACTCTCCCCAGCCTATCCACATCCCCCTCTTCTTCAGCTCATATGTCCTCTCATCTGAGTTTAATCTGCTCCAGGAGGCAAAACGATGAGGAAAATCTGTAGTGCTTTGCTTGGTGTTTTACCCTCTGTGCATTTTTGTGCTTGGGAACGAGTACATGCTGTAACATCAAGATTCCCTTTACTAATTTCATGCATTGTATGTTTTGTAAAAAATGGTGGCAGTCAAGGGTGCCCGAAGGGAAAAGACACTTCCTTTGGATCCTGCACATCCCTGGGTGGTTGGGCCTTCACCTTCAGGTGTTTGCAGAGTTGTGCTTAGGCTCGAGTATGGAGAGGTAGCCAAGCTCTTTGGGGTGCCGCAGGGGTTTTAGAGTCCTACATAGAATGTCCATGTTCCAATACACATCTTGATGCTCCTGAGAATTTTCCCATTGAAGGAAACAGGAAAATGGTCTTTGATTGCAAGTGGACACTGGTGATTCTGAAAAAAAAATATTTTAATATGAGTTCTCAACTGCCAAATGCAGCTTGATTGTAGCATTTTGCTAATTGATTCAGTGCCATTGGGCTCGTGGGGAGAAATTAAACTTTAAAAAATGAATATTTAAATTGTATTTCTATTGAAATAGAATATTATAAACTGTCAGAAACTATCATTTTAATCTCTAGGGATTTTGTTTTCAGTTTTGAATAACACAGCAATAGAAGTACAGCTAACTCAATTATTCACATTTAATTTAAAATTTAACTTAATTTAAAACAAACTCAACCTATCTAAAATTAAAATATAATAGAACCATCACACATAATTACTTTGTTCAGCATACTTCCCTATCCAATCTTTCAGCAGTTAAGAATTGCTGTGGGAGTGAGTGAGAGCCCTGGAGTGAAAATCAGTTTTATTTACATCATCCTGCAATAGTATCCAAGTACAGGGCTGCCTTTCAAGCACAGGAGGCAAAAGTTTTCACAGTGGTGACTGCTGTCTATCTGTGTGGTTTTGTGGTTTTTATCTGTTTGTTTCTCCTTTAACTCGTAGAACCACATCACGGCCTTTGCAGAAGTCACATGATGTTGACGCTGATGTATATTCACTCCATTGGACTTCATCTCTTTTCACAGCCCACACATGATATTTGCAGTGTATCAAAAATAAGAAATTTTTAGAAGTCCTATTTCTGACTTGATTTTTACATCACTAAAATGATACCAACATTTTGAAGAGTTCTTAAATATTAGAACGTCACTTTACTTTCCAGCAAAAATATGAACTGTTTACTTCTGTGATGGAATGGGACAAACTGAGCACTAATTATCTGACATTACCCTCTATTTTGGCTTCTCATTGTTTTTAATGGTTCATGTATCTATTCCAACAGTACTTTGTATTTTGATTTAACTTTGATTTTTAAAATATACATTTTTAATTCAGCATGAACTTGTTTCCATTTGAGGCAATTTCAGTGTATAAAAACTAGACAAATGTTCTGTATGAAAATGCTGTTTGCACATTGTATTACGCTGTATTCCATGTAAGATATCATTCAAACAATATGTTATATGTAAGACTGGTGCTTCTGCTTTTGAAGAGAACAAAATGCCAATTTTTACTGTAATAAGTATTGTATCATAATTAAAAGTTTATTTATTTGGATATTTTCCTGACATAATTGTAGTTGAATTGTTGTTTTGTAGTTTTTGAATGTCTTGGATGATATATATGTATCTAGGTTAAAAGAAATGAAAATAATATAGGAAGTTTGATCTTTGATATATTCTTTATTACTAATGATATCCCATGAAAGGTTAAGGGCTCCATTCTTAGCTTAGCATATCTGATGGGAAGCTGTGCTGTTCATAAATCATTTAAACAAATTATTCAAGGAAGCCTGTATCTTCTCATGATTGTTGCACTCCCTGTTACTATTCTGGGAGAATGGGTGCTAAGATAAGAAGAGGGTCACTGGCTTAGTGAGAAAAGTTCATCTGAGTTTCTACTCTCCATTTTCATGGAAAGCTCATGGAAAAACCAAAATGGCTCAATTTATTCTTTTCAGCCTAAGTGACCAGGACAGGCAGACTTTCTCTCTACAAAGCTTTTTATCTCTGTTTGTGTTTCAGGCTCATATTCTTAAAAAAGGGAAAAAATATCCTCTACCAGTCTGCGTGGTGTTGATGAATTGATTTTTCTTCAACATCAGCCAGTGTTAGCATATCTCTGTTATTGCTGTGAATACTCAGATTAAGCCTCCCCTTTGAAAGACAGTCTTGCTGACTATTCATACTGAAGTTGTCCTATAAAAATTGAGCACCAAATGGATCTGAATATTGTAAAGGCTGAAGACATTCTTAAGTTCTGCTGGAAGGTTTTCCTTTGGCAAGAACTGATAAAATGCCAGCACTATATAAGCATTGAGAATACTATTGGTCAGTGGGGACTGTTGAGCATTTTAGGCCTTAAATTTTCCACAGTTCAGTGTATTTCCTGTGCATTGTTAGAGTATGTTTGAAACACAAGGATGTAGAATTGGGTATATTTTTTCTATGATGAATTTTAATGAATTCTCAAATAGTCATCAGGTAATGCCTGCTTTTACTTTTTTGTTTTAACCTCTGCTTTCACTAGAATAAAACTACCTAAAGAGTGCTTGGCAAACAGGGCAAGGCCAAGTCGTCTCTGAGTGCAATAGAACGTATGCCACAAAGTCATTGTGCTAAGCTGAGAATTAAGAGATTGGAGAAATATATCTGTGGGAAGAACAGACCTAGAATAGAGTCCTTAGCTACAACTAGGTTACTTAGGTGATTGAAAATCCACCTTTATTAGACTATCAACTGTGTTTACAAAATTGTAGTAGATCCAAAGTTTGTATCACCGTGTTAGGCACACTTACCCTCCTCTTAGTCTAGCTAGTTAGGTTCCAAGGTACTAATGATTTCTCTGTGTGCAGATTTAAATGAAATCTTCACTCATTTTTGCATGGTAGCAAATCTGCATTTTTTATATCTGATTTATAAGATTACCAAGAGATTCTTTTATGTTAAAAGAGAAGACTCTTTTTCAGTGTACTGTATATCATCAGCTTGTAACTGGTCTCTTTCTCAGGATCTTTCCCAGTCAAGTATTTGGGTTAAATTTATCATACTATCTCTGTGAACCAGCAGTGAGAAAACAAAAAGAGAGACACTCTGCTGTATAATGTATTTTTAAATAAAATAATTTTTCATTCATATGTAGTGTGGGTTTTTTTAGATGTCTGCTTTACATATATTTTGGTCGATAGTGTACATATAATGAAATTATGATTTTATGTGAATTGCATTTGGTGACATATTTTCTTGATTAATCAGGAATCCCCATAGTTAACAACCTTCCCTTAGAGGTGGTTCTGGTGAAATTGAAAAGCATGAGACGAAGAGCCGTATTTCAGAGTCCACAGCCTGTTGGTGAAGGGCTCTCCCCAGAATGTGGACCAGCCAAGCTCCAGACACTACTTTGATTGATTTTCAGAAGTGGCAAGAATTTTCCCTCCCACATCTGTAACTCTGCACTGAAGTCTGGGCTTTACCTCTTCCATTCTGGACCCAAAAAGCTTTCAGTAGGAACAGTTTGCTGAAACAAAAGTAAGTTGTCACTTTTTTACTAAAATGGCTTTTTGGTGATTGCTTTTAAAAAGTCCCAGCAATGAGCAAGCATCATTCCTCATTCAGGGAGTATTCTGGTACAGAGTGGTTCCTGCTGAAAACAGTATGGTTGAACCATTTCAGTAGTTTTGAATGCAACTGATTTTATTATTCTTGTGGACCTTTTCTGTGTGTACTTCAGTGAAACAGCTCTGCTCTATTTATAAATGAGATGTTTGAGAAGCATCCCGAATGTTATATGCTGCTGTGTTCCTAAAAATGGAATTTGTAAGGCATATGGGGACACCAGCTGGGCTACTATCCATACCATTTTAGATTCTCTTACATGGATTTTGCTGTTCGTTTATAATCAGGAACTGCATAAGACATACGGTGGTAGCATCCGGGCTCACATTTCTTCAGCTTTTAAAAATGTTCATCTTAACAATATATATTAAACTAGGATAATGTTGGTATTTTTTAGCTGCAATTTTCTTTGCTGTTTGTTATTGCCTTCTAATTTTGTTGCTGCCCAAGATCAAAGTAAGTGCAACAGTCCATTTGCACGTTATGGGCGCAGGGAGCTTTTTATACTCTCCTGAGTCTAATTTTGGTATTTCTGAGGCTTGCCATCAGAAAGCAGAGTGCATTACATTTTAGGAACAGATACATCCCTGGCCATCTGCATAGCATCGGCCCTGGGGACACTCGGGAGCACTTGCAGGCGGAAGGGCGAGCAGACCTCCAGACCTCTCAGCCCTGCAGCACCTCCCTTCAAGCACATCAAGAGCATTTTTAACGAGCTCTGCCTCTGACAGCTGCCTCAACCCCAGCATACTGGATTTTCCTGCTGTACACCAGCATGAACACTTCCTTTCTCCCCTCAAGCACCTTTGAGAGACTGGACAGATCTCGAAGTGCACTACAAGCACGACTGCAGCTGGAGGCAGTGGCTGCCTGGTTCTCACTTGGACAAGTGGAAAGCTACAGGAGGACCTAGTATGGCTCCAGCTTTTGGCCTTCTCCTCCACTTTCTAGGCCTTTTGGTTTTCAGAGATTTCCACAAAGGAATGTAAAGGAAATCTTTACAGTCTCTCTGCCCACTTCAACTTCTGCTGCATGCCTAGGGTTGTGAAAGTTTTACGCTTACTACTGGCCACTAGGGACTTTCCACTATAACACAGTGTTGCCGTTTTGTTGTCATCCTTTCTGGTGTGAAGATGGCTGAAAAAGCTTCTTAGAGTTTCCAGGTTTGACACGATGTTCGGGGAAGAAGACGCTGTGAACACCCCAGAAAGACCTCTGCCAGGGTGGGAGCTGAAGCCTCGTGTGACTGTGGTAAGCCTGGTTGTTTGCTCAGCGCTTGCCGAGTTGCCAGACCAAGGTATGGCTCTAACAGGTTTGTTGTTTACACGTAAGCTGCCTATATATGCCTCGTCATGAAGCCTCAGTCCCCTTGCTACAGAGAGGATTAGGTACTTGGTTCTGTGGTCAGTACTGGACCTTGTTCTTTCTCTGTAGAGAATCCCAGGAAGTGCAGCATATCCTGGATGAAACTTGCCCCTGTGTCTGCTGCTGCTGCTTTCCCAGACAAGCTGGAGGTAAGCGAGATGTCATTAAGGCTTACAAGGTGCCTATCTTCCACTTGCCTGTTGCCATACCATGATCCAGGTGTTTGGTGATTGCTGTAGCTGGAAGCACAGTAACCAGCCTGTGTCCGAGCTCCAGCTGCCTGTTTCCTGAGAACTGACATCCAGTTCTCTGCCTGTCGTGTCCTTGGACTCAATTTCTTCCACTCCAGTTGTCAGCTCCTGACACTCTGTTCTACTGTGAGATGTGATATTTATGAGACATAAGGAGAGCATGGCTGTGTTCATCAGCAGACCATTTTAGATACCCCAGCATGCCTTCTACTACTCTGGTCTGTTGTCACTAGCTGTGTAAAACATTTGGAAGTAGATTAATCTAATTTAATTAGGACAATTTAATTCTGAACGAAAGTTTACCTCCAGAGGTTTTATATGATTCTAACTAATCCACAGCAAATCTCTAGCTAATTCAGATAAGCCATCGTGAATTGTCCCCTATGTGGACAACTCCCAGGCCTGTTTCTTTCCCCAGAGTAGGTCTCCTGTTTTAATATCTTACCCTAGTGACTACAGCCAGAATAGTGTGCAGCGGTCAGCTTCCTGAAGAATTAACTGAATCCGTCCTCTAAAATGGGGGTGTAGAAGCCCCAGTAAAGAGCTTGAGTCCCCAAAACCAAATTCTTGGCACCAGTGTTCTCATCTGGCAATGTTCACAGCAAAATAAATAAACAAAAATAAGAAACAATTTCCTTTTTCTCACAAATTTGTCTGTACATACCAATGTTAAACCTAAATACATACATTCTGCAGGTACAGGGAACTTGTAGTCTTGGTGGCAATCTTTAATATGTTTCTGAATGCAAGATCCTTGAGCTGTGAATTCCTAGAATTGCTCTGAAGTAGGCAAATAATCCTAAAGAAAAGGGAATGAACATGTCTACAGCTGTAAAAGAAAAATTAGAGCTAAAAAATCAGAAGGGGATGAATTTCAGAAGCAGGGGGAAAGTCTTCTTACACTCATTAGCAGGTGTGCCAATTTGAGGTAGATTTGCTATATTTTTCTAACATAAAATATTAATATTTTTGTGGGTTGCATTTCTATGTTTTTGAAATACCACAGCAGAAGAAAACTGCTCCTTTTAGCCTGCTGTTTCTGCTAAGAAATCATCTGCTGTTTCATACTCTTTTGCTACAGTTGCTTAAGGAAAAGCAGCTACTTTTCCTTCCTTAGCAACCTCTATTTATAAAGTAGTAACTGACAAAGATATTCTATTCAAATATTCTAAAAATAAGTCTGATGTGACGGGAATAAAGTGCTTACTTAGCAAAACACAAGAAAATGCCCTTTGGTTCTCTTTGAAGACAGGGAACTTGAAGCTAATCCTAGTGGGAAACACCAGGACGAAGATAAGACCCTTGCCTTTTGGCAACACTTTACAATGTTACCAAGACAAAGTGATAGATCTTCTTTGAGATTAACACCCTTTTTTTCTTTTTTTTTTTGTCCCCTGAGAATTTGGAGAAAACATTGTAAGGATGTTGACTTGGAGCATATAATCTTACAAAGAAAAACATGAAATGCCATTGGTTTTTTTGTTATGTGTATTCTGTGGAGTCACTCTCAAAGGCAGTGAACACCAGCCCAGTAGAGGGGGAATAGAAAGACTAAACAAACTCTTTCTTGTCAGTTGGAGGATGAGAGATTTCCCATGCTGTGTCTTTTCAGGAAAGAAACCAAATGAATAGGGAGACATTATATCAGCTGATTATGTGGCAGAATTCTGCCATCCTGGCTCTCCTGTGGGAATGCTGCCTGCTTATAGTGTGTATGTTTCATTCAATTAACATTTTGCATAGAAGAACAGATAATTGTGAGATGTTTGATCCTTAGTTCTTTGTCAGATTAAGAGAAGCTGATACTCCCATGGCATTGGACACTACGTTGCTGCCTTTTATTTCTTGCCTGATGCCCTGGCTTCCCTGCATACTGAAGGTAAAAGGCTGTATACTACATTTTAATAAAATTAATAAATGGACTTTTTCTTCAGGAATCTGGTGACTTGCATATAGAGCTTTAGAAAATCTCTCTCATGAATGTAATTTCTTTTGAAACTTGGGATTGTAAACTCCCTTTTACCTGTATCCTGTTATAAACCTGAAACTAAAAGCTTCTTATGGTTGAGGGGAAGAGTCACCTCTATGGGCTCAATAGAAGAGCTACAAATCTTGGGCACTGTGGTGGAAGATTCCACAGGAGTTTGGTTACCTAGGAGTCTCTTTATGAATTGCTTGTTCACGTGAGTTTTGATTTTCAAATGTGCCACTCACGGCACAGTGGTTGTGGTTTCAGTTGGAAGGAAGCTTGCTGGGAAGCATCCATGTTAACACAAAAGAGAACAGTACTAAAACTTTCTTCTTCATTCTCATTAACCCTTAGTATGCCTGCATTACTGCCTTTTGTTGCATGGCTCTGTGCCCAGCCTTCACTTTCTGACTCTGCTTCTGGCATTTCTGTTTCTCAGTAGATGTCACATACTGCTGTGTCAAATTGTGTAATAACCAGCAAGTGAATTGGACTTAGACCTTTGCCAACATAAAATTGCTTTTTCAGATGCAGGTATGAATATAAAAATAGAAAAATTTGGTGTGGTACCAATTATTTTAACGGGAATAGAGCAACAGCAGAAAATGAGATTGTTTCACAAGAAAAATAAAGGGTCATGATGAAAATTTAATAAAAAAATGTGAGGTAATTTAAAGACAAATCTGAATACAAGTGAGATTTCAAAAGATACAACTTGCAGTGACTTATGGATAGTGAATAAGAATTTCCTACACAGCTGGTAAAACAAATAGATCATACAAGATCAATTCATGAGACTGCAGATCCCATGGGGAGTGGTCTGACAGTCATGTTTATAGGCACAAACATGGCCTGAATTTGTGACGAGTCAAAAACTAATGGGAAAGCCAAGATGTCCAGGGCTGTGTGTATCATACCTTCTGCAATATAACAGAAAAGAAAATAGGTCAAGAAAAGCCTAGATGGTGCTCTCGTTGATTTTGGTTTGTGTAAATCCAGGTGGGAGTTGGGGAGGGGGGGATGCTAGGTCTGTATCTTTTTATAATTTGGAAATTGGAGAGCCACCATGTGTCCTCCTGCTTTGAAAGGCAGCCCATAGCCCACCCTGATCTGGCTTTGAATTAGACCTCAGGTGTAGGCCACCTGCTGCAAATGCAGTTGTACCTCCTCTGCTGTGTTCCTCTCCTGCATGTCTCTGCTCTGCTCTTGCCACCACTCCAGCCTGTGCTCACAGACCATCAGCAAGCAGAGCTTTTGCATTAGCATTGAGGGGAACATGGGAGAGCTGCACCGTCCCCTGTCACTGCTGATCTGTAGCTGTGGAGGTCGCTGGGCTTATGCCACCAGTATCCCCTCAAATAGATAGATTGAAAAGGCCTTCCCCCTGGATTCCTGGCTTCAGCCATTTCAGGTTTACCTGGATTCCCCTATCCGGGTTGGTCTCCCCGCCCCCTTTGCTATCTGATATACCTTAGCGCTGCTACCTGAAACTGCTGTCCTTAACCACGCCCATGAAGCCCCCCACTGGTTCTGGCATCCCCTCTCCACCCCCCTGCCCTCTTTCCATTGGTCTGGTAACTTCTATAATCCCGTGCAGAGGGCACCTCCCCCTCTCTGTCCCTGGACCCCTTCGCATGCAAGAGGCCTCATGTTTGTTCTTGCATCTACACACGTGGTTGGAATAAATGCTGCGGAATTCCATACAGAGGGCCTTCCTGATTACTTCTTCGTCTGTTCAGCTTCTCTGCCAAAGCTATCCAGTGAGACTGTGTGGGGATAGTTGCAGCTGCATTGTGCCTGGCAGTGCCTTGGAAGAGGTAATGCNTGCCTGGCAGTGCCTTGGAAGAGGTAATGCCTGGGAAGGCAGCAGCATTTTAAACACCCCAGAAACACGCAGACTGCTGCAACATCTGGTGCCCTGACCATGGACCTAACCCTGGCGTCCTTGGAATAGTGTCTCCAGTGCCACTTTGCCGCTGGATATAAGCCGCATTCCTGGTTACCAGAAACCCCAAAGAAACCCCCTAAGTATTATAAGGGGAAATCTGAGGGCCAGTCGATAATCCTCTTTGGAGGAGGGGACTGACCGAAGCGGACGAAAGCCCCCGAGAAATTTTTTTTTTACCCCAGTGGTTAGTGGAAATTTCTGGGTTTTTTTTTTTTTTTCAATCTATCTCTTTGAGGGGATACTGGTGGCATAAGCCCACCAACCTCCACATGTAGCTAGAGCTGAGACACACAGCCATGCTTCCTCTTTCTGGGGTGAAAGGATAGCAGATGTCTTCAGCAGGACAGCATACTGCAGAGAGCTGTGCCACGGGCTTAGTGGCTGATGAGTATTTGCACGTTTATATTGTTACGTTGGTATCATTCTTCCTTACAGATTTAGTTGTTGCAAGAGGGTGCAAGCTCACATGGCTAGTGGTTAGCCCTGGAATATGGAAAGTCTCTTTCACCTGCCAGAGGGAGACTAGAATTATGATGAGAATTTATCAGCTGTGTCTCCCAGAAACTTCCAGATGTCCTGGCATAGCTCTTTTCCAGGACAGTATGTTATCAGAATAGGCTTTCAGTTTGCCTTATTCCCTGAGTATGAGATAGATGTGATTTCCATTCATTCTCTGTAACAGATGACATCTTGTATTTCATATGCCAGTTTCCTGATCTTGATTAGTTTTTGAACTTACTCACTCTTCCATATTGGTCTTTTATTGCTCTTATTTCCAGATGGCAGCATACATTAACCTGACATCAAAAATTTTTCATTTCCCTTCAATGCCATTTCTCTCTGCTGAGTTTTACACTTCAGCAGTGTTTAAGCATTTCATCTTCCTCATTGTTTGATGTTGGTCTGCAGTTTAGAATTTCTTAGAATATATCATGGACAAATACGTATCTTCTTGCACTTTTCAACACCTGGGCTCCTGGCTCCCTGTGGCAGTGGTGGAACTGTGAAATTCTGCCAGGTGCTGTGTTGTTGGGTGTAAGTGCTGGTTTCCATGCAGAGGAATGTGAGACTTTGCAACACCAGGGAGAGACCTCCTGGCATGGGCAGCAGCGTCCTCATGGCTCTTGTGGCACAGTCACTTAGGAGACTCAGGAAGCTCTGGCATAGGCAGGTGTGGTCCTGCTCTCATATTCAGTGTTACTGTCACAGCAACGGCTGTATTTTGCTGTTTTGCCCATACACCTCTGTTTCTGCGTCAGCGGGGTCCAGGTGGAGTAAGTAATGCCAGAAATACAGAGGGCCCTGACACATTCTCATTTTTTGTTGCATACCTCGATGTGCCAGTCTGCAGTGTGCTGCTGTATCAGTGCACATATCACCTCCTCTATTGTCACCTCTATCCTTCAGATACCACTGACCGTGTCATTACCAAGGAATCAACTTTATTTATTGACTCTCTCCCTTGTCTTGCTCCCTCCCTTTATTCACTGTTACTCCTTTTGACTTTGTTTCTATTTTAACAAAGACCAATACACAACAGAAGTAGCACTGTTTCTGACTATATTTGCTTACTTACTGCACATCTGGCTACAAGTGTGGTGTGATTTGTATCTATTAGACTGTAGATCCTTTGCAGTATGAATTGTCTGTATCTGAGTTTGCAGGGCACCTTATAAAAGGGACTTTCATCCCAGATGGAACCTTTAAATGTCATCTACATCTTTCATCTGTCTAGGAGACATTTGGATCCCATTTCTTAACACGGTATTTGCGAACCTGGAGTAGTGGCTATAGCACTGGGATGCTCCAGCCAGTCTATAAAGATGAAGGAGCATCCAGGATATATAAGCATCTTTTATTCTGCCAGACGCTTAAAACTGAGATTTCTGTGAAAGGCAGAAGGCATGAAAATGACATTAATTAATTAATTAAATAAAATAGGAGCAAGAAATTTATCTAAATATTTAAAGAGATATTTAGATATTAAGATTCTGAAGGGGAAAAGTTGCTTACTGAATCCTGGTTCCAGCTGGGAGAGTGTTAATTTTCTTCCTAGTAACTGTGTTTTGGATTTAGTATGAGAATACTGCTGGTAACACACTGATGGTTTAGTTGTTGATAAGTAGCGCTTACTCTAAATGAAGGATTTTCAGTTTCCCATGCTCTGCCAGCAAACAGGTACCCCAGAAGCTGGGAGGGAGCACAGCCAGTACAGCTGACCCACACTGGCCAGAGGGATATTCCACACCACAGACCTCCTGCTCAGTAAATAAACTGAGGGGAGCTGGCCAAGAGCTGCTGATCGCTAGTTGGGGTCGGGCTGGGCATTGGTCAAACAGTGGTGAACAGTTCTGCTGTGCATCACTTGGGATTCTTGGGGTTTAGTCCTCTCTTTTTTCATCTCCATTCTTCTTGTTGTTGTTATTAGGTATGTATGTTTGGGATTTTTTGTGGGTGGGTTTTTTTTATTTTGTTTTGGGCTTTTTTGCTTTATTTTAATTATTAAGTTTTTCTTATTTCAGCCCACAGCTTTTTACCTTTTTCTGATTCTCCTCCCTGTCTCACCAGGGGGTACGGAGTGGGCGAGTGGGTCTGTGGTACTCAGCTGATGGCTGGGTTAAACCATGATAAGCACATCAGATGAAATTACCAAAAGAATCTCTGCCAAAAAGGGAGCTTTCCAAATATTTTACTGAAGAAACAATGTAAACTCAGAGAAATGCAAATAGATTTCTGCCTTTTCTCTGAGACTGAGCCTTTTGCTGTGCCATCCTATGCAGGAAATTTCAGTATATGATCAGTGTACAAAAGTATAAATTGGCTGTATTTATAGATGATAGTTATGTAACAGGGGTTTGTTTTCTGACCCTCTGTTCCCTGAATGAAGCTCATCATGATCATTATGAGCAATCAAGTGGAGTTTTGCTGAATATGATTGTGCAGGCAGGACTTCCTGATACCAGCTAGATAAAAACCAGCTTAGCAGCTGGGGGTGGTGACTACTGCATCCATCATTCCCTGATTCCCTTGTCACATACTGAGGCTCCTAAAAAGAGAACTTATAACCAAATCACTCAATTTATGGCCTGACCAATAGGAATTTCAACTGTTGATAATAGCTTTACAGTTTCTAATTACAGCAGTGGTTAGAGGCTTATAGACAAACAATCTGAGAATTTGGGTGCAGTTTGACTTTAGCTATCAGAGGTCTGATGTTTCTTGCTGCCCATTTATTTCTGGAGAGGTCTAGGAAAAAGATCTGTCAGGCAGAGTGTGAGGGAACATCAGGAAAAAGTTCTACAGCCATGTGAGTGCATTTTGAGTAATGACATCAGGCCCCATTTCTCAAGTAAGGTACTCAGGTTTCTAGGACTCTATAGCTGTGAGAAGGTGCCATAGGAGGGTTCACACTCAACATCTATTAAAGCATTTGGTCATTGGGGTATCTAAAAGCAACATCATGGTAAGAGACCTTTTTTTAATTCTAGTATAGTCATCTGCTCCCTGCCACATCTGCCCAGCCCCCAGATATTTCTGAAGCAGTTAGGAGACTCCAGAGAAGTGCAAGTTCAGTTTGAAGGAACTGAGGAATTTTTTTCTCTCTGTAGTAGTTGTCTTCTGAATCTTTTAGTACCTCCCCTCAGAGTTAGCCTAATGAACCCAAGCTTAGGAACTGGAAATGCAAGATCCTGCCAGTGGAAAATCTTGGCTTGAGTTGGCAGATAAGTAAACCATTAAGAATTGGTGGTAGTCAGTAAAATTATAGGATATACATTAAATTTCTTGAAAAATTTTAAAAAATGCATTTCTCCTTTCTGTTGATTTACTGGATACTCTTATGACAAAGACTAAACATAGAGGAAACACATAAAGCCGTATTTCCTCAAAACAAAAATACCATTTAAGAGTTGTTTTATTTTCCTGAGTTCTGATTTCTTTCTCCTAACACGGTCCTAAAACAATTGGAAAGACTCTCAAATATATGCTTGCTTATAATGCTTAAACAGATTTTTAAAAAGAGTAGGCGATTTTGGTTGGCTGAATATCGACCAATGTGGTCATGCAGGTAAGCAGAACACATTGCAGTTTGACTTGTTTTTCAGCAAAACCAGCCAGTTTGATCCTTATGCATTAGTTTTTGATAGTAAAGGACCTGATCCCTTGGCTGGTCTTCCCTGACTGTAATTAAAAACTACTTACTGCCTTGGGGACTCTACTCCTCTGTAAACTTGCTCTTTTCAGCAGCAAAAAAGCAGCTGTTAGAAATGAGCACTGCTCTTGTTTCTGTTCCTTTCTTCTCATGGTCTCCATGTCCCCCCAGCTAGTTATAAAGGAGCAGGATGTGAGCCCATCTTTCTCTTCCCCTATTCTTCAAAAATTGTGTTTTAAAGGTCACCTTAGTTGCAGATATGTTTGTAGCTGTCTTATTTCCTTTCCTAAATGGAGTTTAGCCTGATTTGTCATCCAAGATCTTAGTCATTTGGATGAGAAAATCTGTAGTACATTTTGTATTCTGGCTAAGCTCCAAGTATATTCTGCCTGGCTTAATTTACTCAGTGCGGCCAACAGACTGATAGAGGTTTTGCTTCCTGTACTTCAGTTTGGTATAGTGCTGTTATCCACCACTAAAACAGCCAGTTCAAGGTGGCCACTGGGCAAAAATGGTAGGGCCTGAAAAGGCAGGCTGCCCTGGGCCAGCCACACAGCACCCAACAACACGTCTGGCCTCACTAGCTATGGGGATATAGTTGTCAAGGTCCCTAGAAAGCTTTCACAAGGGTGACAGGAACATCAAATGTGTCCAGACTGGTTTTTGAGCATGAAATTGACCTCATGTTTACCTTGTTTGGAAACAGTTTCATAAAGCCCAAAGGAGAACTATAGGAGAAATATGGAAAGTTCTGTCCATGGGCAGGAAGAGATATAAATTAATTTTGAAAGGCATCAATATTTTACTAGGTTTCATATTTGCATATTCGGTAGCCTACTTGCCGCAATGCCTCCGGTGGGAGCACTGGGCGACCGCTCGCGGTTCCAGGGGCTGGCCGGCTGCTTCGGGGGCTCGGGAGGGCTGGCGAAGGTCCAGCAAGGTTTCACCTAGACCACTGATATTACAGGCACGCCGAGGAAGGAGAGACAAACAGAGGGGCTTTCCCAGATGTTTTATTCGGGCACCAGGATCATGCCAGAGAAGCGTTGGCACGGGGAGTTACAGTTACATATATACCAACGCGAAGGGCAGGGGAGGGTACAAACATCCTGTGAGGTAGGAGTGAGGGGTTTGAATTTGGCGGGCTTTGTATAGGATTGTGAAATACAGAGCCCTCCAGGGGGGAACCGGATAGCGAGGCGGGGGGACATAGCAGAGCCTGGCCATGAGGTAAACTGAAACTGGCCATAGCACACCACAACGCCTACTCAGTGATGCCTTTCAAGGTTTGGCTGAAGTCTGTGGCAGAGATTGGTGGCTGAGATTTCTCACACCTTGGTATCTTACTATAGAAAATAGAACTGAAGAACAGTGAGGTAAATACATGAAATATATTATTATAAAGTGTGAAAGAACAAGGGGATAGATGGTCAAGACAGAGCTGGATATATGGAAAGTATGTTTAAAGCAGAACGTTCAGTCTAGAAAGCAGTGCATGTAAGAATGAGATGCCTGTGCTTTGAAAGTCATTCTTCATAGAGAAATTACATTCTGATTTACGTTTTGTATTTTGTGTTTGAATTTATTACTGCATTTGGAGTTGTTCTTTATTATTTTGTAAACTCAAAGAAGTTCTCTAAATGTTTATAAGAAGTTACATTACTTCTAAAAGTGCTTAATCTTATTTAATAGCTATTTTTATACTGATAGATCCCTTTTTTATTACTGTAAACTTGAATTTAGGCCTGAACAGATGGTAGTAGAGCTAGCTTGGATGAGCTACAGCTGACTTCGGCTTTTCCAAACTGTTGGTAGCAATTTTAATTTTTTCTCACTTTGGATCGAAGTTTTCAAATGCATTTTAACTTTCCAATGTTGGTATTTTCTCAAAGGTAGTAGCTGCCCAAGTCTACTTGAATATGCTTATGTCTGGATGAAGCACTCTAATATTAGCTAAAAACTTGGATTTGGGCTTCATGTGCTGGCAGTTATGAGCTGATGCTGGAATGACCCTACAAGGGTCAGCTTGAAAAGCTTAGTTTTTTTGGCTTTGTACAGTGAAGTATGATTGCATAGGATGCTGAGCTGTGGAAATACATTACTGTGGGACAGGCACAGCGAAGGGCTTCCAGAGATGCTGAGGAACTCAGCTTGAGGTTTTGGATTTCTTTCAAGCTCTTGATGAGCTCATTGGACACAGCCAGCGGGAACTGAAAACATTGAGTGCCTCATCACATAGTTAGCGAGGACAGAGGCGGCCCAAACAGTCCGTGCAGAACAGATTAGCCTGGAAAGATTCCCAGGAATGAGAAGTATAAAAGCAGAGATTATACCTCCTTCCAGCAGGGTGGTGGAGAGGCAGGCCTTGAATTCCCCCTTCTAGCATGTGCTCTGAGGGCACACATGGCAAGGAGTGCTCTCCTGCAGGGAGTGGCCTTGCTTCCTCCTCCTGAGGTGTTTGTGCTGGCCACAGTGTCGAGACTGCCCTGCCAGCTCCTGCCGGACATAAAACAGTCTCTGCAGGAGGCTTTTCTTTTGGCAAGGAAAAGGTGCTTGTATCCCATAGCTGTGGGATTTGCTAAAGAGTCTGAGAAATCAAATGTCAAATGCTGGGTGGGTGGGAGTTCAGTAGATTAACTTTTGTGTGCCTATGAAAAGCACAGTCCGTGCTATTCATTTGAGAATTTTAAGTGGCAGATTCATGGGTTCTGAAGAGCCCTTTCTTGAAATCATAGGCTGTGGATTTTTAAAAGCCTTTAAGTTCCATATTGGAATATTGCTTCTGAAGGAAAGAAATCTTTATTTTGACTCTAGTGTGCATTAGGAGATTTCCCACACTTACAGGAAAGAGCTGTGCCATGTTCAATTTGAGAAATCTAGTTCTGCTGCACCTAGCATGAGTAATTTAGTAATATTTCTGCCCCTACTTGTCTTTGAATAAATCAGAAAGAAAAGAACACAGGGCTTAATATTCCAGTATCTCTGATGTTGACTCAAAACTTCCAGTTTAGATGAGTATCTTTTGGAAGGAGAAGAGAGAAGAAAATGTTTGGAGAGCTTGTTTTTTGGCTTGTAGGCTGAGGGTTGGAGGTTTGGAGTTTTTAACCTCTGTGGCAACCTCTGCAAGTCACTGGGAAACAAAAGCCTGTGACTTACCCCACAGCTACTGAGCAGGTGTCTAAGCGGAGTTCCTGGAGGAGGGCCGACCCTTCAGAGAATGGAGAACCTGTTCTGCTTTGATTGCTCACACATCCCGGCATGGATGTTCATTCACATTTTCCCAGTGTCACTTGTTTCTCTTAGTGGTAAAACAAAGCAATGGCTCTATAGGCAGGGATGGTGATTTTCGGGGCCAGACTGGTAACCCTTGTGGTGCTGCTGAAAAGGCATTATTTAACCTGCTCTGTGGATGTTGAGCACCCTATCAGTTTCCCTTGTATCCTCAGTGGTTGTCACAAACTATCAAGATCCAGCCACTGAAAATGTTTTTCCACTACTTTGAACATACATACTTAAATGTAATTTGTTAAATGAGGTCCATACTGTTGCGGTGTGCTGTTGGCCAGGCAATGTTGTCTCCCCCCTTCCCCCCTCGGTACCTGGTTTCCCCCCCGGAGGGCTCTGTATTTCACAATCCTATACAAAGCCCACCAAAACTTGAACCCCTTCCTCATAGGATGCCTGTACCCTCCCCCACCCCCTCGTGTTGGTATATATGTAACTGTGATTCCCTGAGCCAGTGTTTCTCTGACATGATCCTGGTGCCCAAAAAAACCATCTGAGGAGCCCCTCTGTTTGTCTGTCCTTCCTCGGCGCGCCTGGAACACTGGTGAGTTGGGTGGAAACTTGCTGGACCTTCACCAGCCCTCCCGAGCCCCCGAAGCAGCCGGCCAGCCCCTGGAACTGCGAGCAGTCGCCCGGTGCCCCCACCGGAGGCATTGTGGCAATTGGCGCCCAATGTGAGGCATTTCGGACGCCCCCCACCATCGCCGCGGCTGCGGGGACTGAAGACGCGATCTGCAACGGCTGCGACCGCGCCGCCAAAAATGACCGCCGCCAAGAGACAGCTGCATTCCGTGTGCCTGCGAGTGCGGCCCCCACGCCGCTGCCCTGGTGGCCCCATCGGACCCCGCCAGCCCCGGCTATGCCGGCGCCCCGGCCGGCTCCACGCCCTGCGCACCCCACCAAGCCAGAGCTGCCACACTGACTGCGGTGAGTCCGGGGTACCGTGTGGCCATCCCGGGCCCCACCACGGCTGTGCCGCGGCCGCGCCGGCTCCGGCCCACCCGGACCGCTGGGGCTGCCGGGTGCAGGACCACCTGGCATGCGGGGCACTCCCCCCACCCCGCTGGGAGCTGCAGCGCCGCCGGGGCGGCCCCGCTCCACTGTGGCTGCGAACAGCGAATCTGCGGAGGCATCCCGGCCACGGGGGCCGCCACACCTGGACCCGCCAGCGTGCTACGCATGTGAAACTGCTGTGGCCACAAACTGCGCGGTTTTCGCCACCATCCCGGAACGCCTGTGATCTTTTGGAAGCTGCTTCAAACAGAGGAAGGACCCCGCTGGAGTTTTTTATTTTTCTGGGTTCTTCCTGCAACTGGTGAGAGTCGGCTTGGTATGAGTTGAACCCTTGGAGAGCTCAGCACGTGGCGTGAGTGGCTCCTGGAGTGCTGCATTGGAGGGCGGGTCCGAAGAGGGGGAAGGCGCCCAGGGTTTTTGGTTTGTTTTGCCTTTTTTCACCCCAGCGGGGGAAGAGACAAAGCTATGGGAATTAACCCTTCCCAAGCTCGGCGTGAGGTCCCCATCCCCAGTTCTACCTCTCTTCCCGCCCCCCCCCACCTATCCCTCTCCCCTTGCTGATAGGATCAGCTCATGGGGCACAAACCGCCAACCGGCGCGGTGTTCCTATCGTCTCTCCGGTCCCCCTGAGAC
>VYZT01063256.1:5659-24787 GCA_013400735.1 Pomatostomus ruficeps
GTAATGATAATTAGATGACAGACCATCAAGTGATGCACATGCAGTTGTTCTCCACCCTCTGGTTGATGCCAGACCCCCTTCCCAGACCTGGATTTGTCCCAATTTCTACACCGGGAATGATTTTCCATGTGTGGGATATCCCTTTGCCCTGGTCGGATCATCTGTCCCGGCTACACTCCCTCCCAGTTTCTTTTGCGAGCCTCCTCACTGGCAGAGCATGAGACAAAAAAATTAGAAAAACCCTATCCAAACTTCTCTTCAGTGGCCACATTCTGAGCTTAAAATGCCTTCAATGAGGCTCACGCTCAGCAAGGATGGCACCAGCTCAAGGCTTTCCCTGTTTATCCCCTTTCCCTGCCTCCCCAGAGCCGTGCTTAGGGCTGCCAGCCCAAGCTCTGTAATGCCATCAATTATTTTTTGCCCCAGTTGCTTCTAAGCAGGGATGAAGGATAAATGAATAATCAGCTTGTCTCATTAAGGAGAGAAAAAAAGCGTCAGGAGTCTCTGAGCAGAGGGTGTGAAACGCTCCTGGTTAAAAAGCAACATTGCTGCTTCATTATGGATTTTCTTCATCTAGGAACAGCTTTGCTGGAAATAGCTGCAGGCTGGGCTGGCTTCCAGCTCGCCAGCAATCCATGGATCCTGTTTGGGATCTGTCCCTGCTGCAGGGCTCCTTCCCATGGAGCTTTGCTCAGCTCCAGACACAGAGAATCTGAGAATCACGGAATGATTCAGGTTGGAAAGGACCTGAAAACCCCTCCAGTGCCACCCCAGCCATGGCAGGGCCCCCTCCCACTGTCCCAGCTGCTCCCAGCCCCGTCCAGCCTGGCCTTGGGCAGTGCCAGGGATCCAGGGGCAGCCACACCTGCTCTGGGCACCCTGTGCCAGGGCCTCCCCACCCTCCCAGGGAGGAATTGCCAGACCCCATCTTGTTGGAGTGACATTTCCTACCCTGACATTTCTCTGCTGAATTCAGGAAGCTTTCCTGCCTGGCACAGAGCTTCCCACTCACCCCACTCCCCCGACCTTCTCCCCATCTCCAAATACATCCAGATGGGTCCTGTGTGGAGCTCTTCCTGCTCTCTGAGTCATCCCCGAGTCCCCAAAATAGCCCAGAGCTCTGTTTTGCCAGGTGCTACAACACATTTTCTTTGGGAGAGGGGGTGGGCTCGGTGTCATTTTTGACTCAGTGCAAAGAAAGGAACCCATTGCTGAGAGCAGGTTTGGTTTTTTTCCAGGGATGTGCTGTTGGTTTGTGGCCCCACGTTACCTGGCCAACTGCAGTGGGAACAATAATTCCTGCCACTACACCAAATTCCTGATTCCCAGCAGGAACCCTGCACATCTGAGGTGAGAGAGCCAAGACTTCCTGAGCGAGGCAGGGAGGAAACCATCACACGGAGGGTGAGGAGTGGGTGCTTCCTGTCCCTTCCCTCGCTGCAGGAATGCAGGAATACTGCCTGGAATGCTGAGCAATGTCAGGATCGGCCCTGCAAGACTGGGGGGGATTTTAAACCTTTATTTCACCCCTTAACTCACAACGCCAGCAGCTACAGAGGAAAAGGGATGGGCAGGAATTGCAGAGGCCTTGTGGGACTGGGAACGGGGAGGATGCAGAGCCAGGGAGGGCACAGAGGTCACACCGCTCACCTGGGTGCAATATTCATGGGGTTGACATTGATGCCACCCCTGTCACGCTGATTATTGTCAAGGCCAGCGTGAGCAGGACCCCAGGGGCTGTGGAACTGCAGCCAAGGCACGGCCCAGCCTCCAGGATCCCTTGGGAGGAAACGGGAAGTGCTTTATAATGGGCTGCACGAGTGTGTTGGAAAGGCTGGGTGGCAGATGAAGGCTTGTCCTTACCCAGCGCTGAGAAGAACTTCCTGACGGGGCTGCTGTGCCAGGCACTCGCCTCTGCAGGAGGAAATCAGCCAGGACGCGCCCCAGCCCATTCCGTGCACTGCCACGTGGGCAGCACGCAGGCAGGGGCCTCGGGGATCTCCTGGCCGCGTGTCCCGGGCTTGGGGAGCTGTGGCAGGATTTGGGATTTGGGATTTCGGGGTGGGACCGGGCAACGGCGGGGCTCGAACCCGCGGCCACGGAGGGCCCCGGGACCACGCCCCGTCACCAAACCACGCCCCATATGCAAATTACCTCTTGGTTGGTCCCGCCCCTTGCCGGCGGCGGGTCATGTGACCTGCCAAGATGGCGGCGCTCAGGGCGGCGGTGCCGGTGCTGGCGCTGCTGGCGGTGCTGGGGCTCGGCCTGGGCTCCGCGGCCGCCGCCACGCCGCTGGTGATCTGGCACGGCATGGGTGAGCCGGGACCCTCCGCCAGCGGCCCCGGGGGCGGCGGGGCTCAGCTGGGGGCCGAGCAGCCCCGAGGGGCGCTCGTTATGGTGTTCCCCTCCTCCGGTCCGCCGGTCTCCGCGGAGTTCGGGAGGTGCTGACCGGGCAGCTCGCGGTCCCGTGGCAGCGGGGGCTCCTGGTGTGTTGGTGGAGGTGAGGTGAGGGCCGTGGCGTGGTGGTGCATCGCGGTGTTCCCTCCCGCAGGAGACAGCTGCTGCAATCCCGTGAGCATGGGCTACATCCAGAAACTGGTGGAGAAAAAAATACCGGGGATTTACGTCCTGTCCCTCAAGATCGGGAGCAACCTGATCCAGGTGAGTCGGGTGTCACCCGGGTGCCCGCGTGCCGGGGGTGGGGCTGAAGTCGCTGCCGTTCCTGGGGTTAACAGGATTCCAGAAGGATTCCCGCTGTGCTTTCCCTGCTGATTCTTTCTTCTCAATGAGATAAACAGCTTTGACAGGTAGAACCCGATCAAGTCCCGCTAATACCTGCAGAAAAGCACTGTGGGGAAATCAAATCCCTGATCTAAATTGGATTAATATGCAAATCCAGTGATTAGCACACTCTAACCGCTGCAGGTAATACGTGGGATACATGCTGTGCTAAAGCAGAGTTTTATCCCTGGCCACGATTCTTATTTTGCAAAGATTTATTTACTTCAGTGTGATAAATTACACACGTCTGCACCTTCATGGGTTTTGACAGTTTTTTGTAGTCCCGTGGAATTTCTTTAAATAATTTCTTAGGGTAATATGCAGTGTAAATCGTTTTCTGAGTTCTGGAGAAGGTGGATTTTTAATTTATATGTATGAACAAAATGTGAAGAGATTCGAGTTGTGAAGAAGTTTGGGGAAGTGTCACTGTCCCCTGTGAGACAGTTTTGCCAACCAGAGCAAAGGGAAGCCTCAAAACTGGAATTTCCCTTCCGTTCCTGTGAAAGCTCAGATCCTCTTTCAAAACCACAGCTGGCAGTGATCCGTGTGCAGAGTTTGAAATAACAGCAGCAAAGGTGCAAATGAACCCATCCTGCTCTGATCCCGCAGGACATGGAGAACAGCTTCTTCATGAACGTGAACGACCAGGTGAGGGAGGTGTGCAGCCAGCTCGCCGCGGACCCTCACCTCCGGGGAGGCTACAACGCCATGGGCTTCTCCCAGGGAGGCCAATTCCTGTAAGTCTGGCTGCTGCTCCGGCTCCAGGGACTCCTGCTGGGTTCAGGGACTCCTGCTGGGTTCAGGGACCCTTGTTGGGTTCAGGGACTCTTGTTGGGTTCAGGGACCCCTGTTGGGTTCAGGGAGACTCCTGTTGGGTTCAGGGAGACTCCTGTTGGGTTCAGGGACCCCTGTTGGGTTCAGGGACCCTTGTTGGGTTCAGGGACTCCTGTTGGGTTCAGGGACCCTTGTTGGGTTCAGGGAGACTCCTGTTAGGTTCAGGGACTTCTGATGGGTTCAATCCTTGTTCAAGACCCTTTAGGAGCGCTCACAGGCACAAACTGCTGAACCTCTGAAGGCAGGAGTGCTCCAGAGGGGCAGATTGGGTTTGCTGCAGCCCTGCTCTCCCAGGCAGGGTTAATTCCTGTGCCAAACGTTGCACAAGTTCCCGGGCCCACGCAGAACCTGCTCCTGTGGCCTGGGCACGCTCTGCTCAGGTCCTTCCTCTTCCCCCACAGGAGGGCTGTGGCCCAGCGGTGCCCTTCCCCTCCCATGCTCAACCTGATCTCCGTCGGGGGACAGCACCAAGGTAGTGTCCCCTGCAGCTGTCACACCTCCTGGGCACCTTTTGGGGCTCTTTCCTTAAACTCCGATCACTTTCCTATGAATTGAATTGTCCCTTTGTTCTTGTCTGGAGCTGCTGATCTGTTCGGCCCAGTTTGTGATTGCTGATTTCCTTATCTTGATCTTGCTCAAGTGGCACTGGAAAGGGACCTTTGTCCATAGCAGCTTCACTGTCTGGGTAGGATTGTTAAATGCCTTGGGATGAGTTATTTGGAGAGAAATTTACACAGATCAGCGCCTTTGTGAAACCTTCTGGGTCACGAGGGTGTTTTACAATCAGCTTCTGGAAGGGCAAAGCCCCAAGGAAAGGGAGGCACAAAATGGGATTTAGGAGGTGTGCAGTTAAGACTGGCTGGCAGTGAATTTCAAATACTCTCCCCTGAGGAGTTCCACGGCTCCTTGAGTGCGTTCCTTTGCAGTGGGAGCCATCCTCTGGGAACACAGCACCCAGCACTCCCCATCCCTCCCAGGGCAGGAGGGCTCCTGATGAGCCTGCAGGGCTAAAAGCTGCTGGGTTCCTGGGTGATTCTTGCTCCGGCTCTGTCAGAGGCGGCTCCTGGGCAGCAGCAGCAGGGATGGAGGGGTTCCAGCCGGGCTCACTGAGCTCTCTCCCTGCCCCAGGGGTGTACGGCTTCCCGCGCTGTCCCGGCGAGAGCTCCCACATCTGCGACTGGATCCGGAAAACCCTGGACCTGGGAGCCTACACCAAGGCTGTGCAGGAGCAGTGAGTACCTCCCCCAGGCCAGGCCAGGGAGCAGCTCCGGGGTTCCAGGCTGATCCTCGGCTTCTCCCCTGTCCAGCTTGGTGCAAGCAGAGTATTGGCACGACCCGCTGAAGGAGGAGGACTACAGGAAAAACAGCATCTTTCTGGCTGACATCAACCAGGAGAGGGTAAGGACAGGGATGAGCAGGAGCCTGTGAGGGTGAAGGGCGGGTTCAGGGTGAAGAGCAGGCAGTTCACCTGTCCCTGGGCTCTCCAGAGGCTTGGATCCATTCTCTTGCCTTCATCCAGGGCATCAACGAGACCTACAAGAAAAACCTGATGGCTCTGAAGAAGTTTGTGATGGTGAGGTTCCTCAACGACACCATGGTGGACCCGCCGGTCTCTGAGGTGAGGAGGGCAGGGCAGCTTTTGGGGTTTCCGTGTTTCTGGTGTGTCCTTTGGGGGCAGAACTGGAGGTTTTCGGGCACAAACGCAGCCCTGACACTGCACTGGCTCAGCAGCAGCTGCTGGGAGCCCTTCAGCAGCTCTTCCCTCGGTTTTTATCCTGGCAGTGGTTTGGGTTTTACAAAAGCGGCCAAGCCAAGGAGACCATCCCGCTGCAGGAGACCTCGCTGTACAAAGAGGTGAGTCCTGGGGGCTGGGGGCTTCTGCTGTGTCCCCTCTTCAGTGTCCCTGGAGCCCCCCAGCTCTGCTCTTCTTGGGGCATTGCCTCCCCTGCCTGTGGCTGGTTTTTGGGAAGGCATTTCCCTCCAGCCATTCCTGGCACTGGCAAAACCCAGGGAATGAGGGTGGCGGTTCCTGCCTGGCTCAGGATCCCCCTCGGTGTGCGTTTCATGAGCTCTGCTCTGTTTAAAGCCTTGCAAGAGTCCCCTGCACTCCCTTTGCCCCCTGCACGAGGAGAGCAGGGGCGGAATCTCCCCCGTCTCTCCGCAGGATCGCCTGGGGCTGCAGCAGATGGACAAGGCGGGGAAGTTGGTGTTCCTGGGGGTGAAGGGCGATCACCTGCACTTCTCAGAAGAGTGGTTTGACAGCACCATCCTCCCCTTCCTGCAGTGACGCTCCCCTGGGAGCGCGGGGAGAGTTTCTCACTGTGACTAACACCAGCCACCGTGCAGCAGCACTCGGTGCACCCAGGCCTGCAGGGATTTGGGGAAGCGGAACAAGAGGGGCTTCAGCTCAGCAGGATTTAACTCCAGCCCTGCCTGGGCTGAGGCCTGCACTGACTCTGACACACTCCAGCCCGCACAGGGCCTGCTAAAGCCACCTCAGTGCTCAGAGCTGCGGCTGAGCTCTGGGTGATGGCAGAAGGATCAGAGGTTTGTTCTCCATCCCCAATTCCTGCAGGACACACTGGCAGTATTAACCCAACCCACAAACGCAGGGATCAGCAAGTGTCATTTCTGTGTGCAGGGGAATTATCTCACAGCCTGTCCTTCAAGGTGGGGGAGAAAGACCAAATTTAGGGGTTTCTGGGGGAAGAAAGAGGGTTTGGAATTCAGCAGTATTAACAGCTTTTCAACTAATGGCTTGGTGTGTGTTCTTTTGTACAACTGAACTCAATAAAGAACTTTCCATCTAACCAACTGAAAAAAAACATCTGTGGCTGGGAGGAGTTGAGAAAAATCTGGGAAAGTGTTCAAAGGAATCAAGGCAGGGCCAGGCAGAGAGGGGCATCTTCTCCTGCCTGAGCTCCCCTGCGCCCCCAAAAAGAGACAAAACCCACAGTAATGAGCAAGTTGGCATTAACTTTATTCTATCTTCTGTATAATCTTAAGTACATAAGAAAGGTTTTTCCACAAGCCTCAGGAGAAGACAAGTACAAGTCACAGGACAGTTTCAAAATTAAAAAAAAAAACAAAAAAAAATTTGCATATTTTTTTTTTTTGTAAGTTTTGTACTAGAGAAAAAAAGAACATTGACACTTTACAGAAGAAATGCATTTTAAGATATGCTTATGCCACCCGAGGCGTTGGAAAAATGAAGGTCAAAGCACGTGCAGCTCCCTTTGTGGGTCAGTACAGTACTGTGTGATCCATCCAGCGCCCTGGAACAGAGGCTATGAGCTTCCACCAAAATAAAGAGCCAAGCAACAGGGGCAGGAGAAAAAGGGGAGAGGATTCATTTGTGGGGGCTGATTGCAGATGAGGAAGAGAGTGATGAACCGACTTGATCCAACTCGGGTATTTACAACTCTGCACTGCTGACCTGGAATGGAGGAGGCCCTTCCCTCAGGGGAAGGGTTGGAAAAACCCTCCTGGCAGCCTGAACCTGAGTCCAGCTGCTCCAGGAAGGAAGCCCTGGGGCAAAGGGTCCCTTGTGAAGGTGGAGGGCTCATGGAACAATGAGAGGTGCTCAGCTCCGAGCTCCCAGCCGGGCTGCGGGGTGACCCCGCCGCAGCCCTCCTGTGGCACTGGGCATCGAGAGCCTCCTGTCATGGCACAATCAGGAATGCACTGAGCTAGCTGGGAATGGTGGGAGAGAGAATCAGGCTGGAATGCTACGGCCCAGGCGCTCAGCCTTTGGTCCGACAAAACCGTTCCCGTGTCCTGGGATGCTGCCAATGCTCCGGAGAGCTGGGATGAGCAGCTTCCAGGACCTTCCCAGGACCTTCCCAGGACCTCTGCCGTGGCAGCTGGGCACCGTGGGCTCCGACAGACACCATTACTTGTCAAAAAGGGGACAACATTCCTCTCACATGAACAGTTTTGCTTAAAGGCAATACAAAAACAACACTCTGAAAGCCAACTGCCAGGACTGGCTGTGGAGTTCGCCGAGACTCTGATCGATTGGTGCAGTTAGATGGGACAAGGGGAGAGAAAAATTACACCTTCCTGCTGAAAGAGGTGGACAATCACTGACCCGCCACCTACCCCAAGCCCCGGGCAGAGGAATCTCAGTGACGGCAGGCAGCTGTGTCTCTCGGGTAGAAGAGAAGCAGTTTGAGAGCAGAAAGGTACAAGAAATCTAAGAGAATCATCTGAAAGCAGATTTGTCCCACAGCAGGGCCAGGGGAGGGCGTGAGCCTTGGAGCTTCTCGGCTTAGCCAGCGATTTCTGTCACAGTGGTAACCAACTTCTGACCGTTCCACACTGTCTTGAACTGTTCTGGGACAGGGAATTCAGTCTGGAGGGTAAAAACAGAAAGTTGTTAAAAATCAGTTCATGGCTGAGATAGTAACCACTCCCGCTGCTTCAGGCATTTCTTTTCTCAGCTTTGTGCTCTGTTACCCCCTGGACCTGTCCTGCCCCCAGGAGATCCTGAGGAAGAAGCAGCTCTCACAAACCAGCAATAATCTTATTTACAGACAACCTTTTTCACTGTTTTTCTTTAATCACAACCTCTGAACTCTGTAAATCATCCCTCCACACCTCCCTGTAACCAGGAGCTTTATCAGGACCCAGCTCCTGCAGCCCCAGCCCCGAGCAGAGCTGCACCAGGGCCCCACGGCAGCACTTACAAAGTCCCCGCCCTCGGTGGGGATGAGGACGTTCATCTCCGAGGACTTGGCACTGACGATCTCGCAGTCGAGGGAGCTCTTGCTCAGGTACACGTGGCACCCATCTGTCTTGTTGATGGAAATCGTTGGCACTTTACCCATAACCTGGCAGGGCCAGAGCACAATTAGCCCAAACTGGACAACCACAGCGTTTTTTGGTGCGTTTTCCTTCAAGGCAAGAGGTCTGACTGCAAACCCTCCCCATGGCAGATGCAGGGGATTCAAATATTCCCAACTTTAGTAAAATATTGAAATATTCCAAACTGTAGTTTGTTCTGATCTCTTTAGAACAAAACTTGAGCCAACACTGGGCAAATCAAATTGAATTGGAATAAATCCTCCTACTGGTTTCCTGCTTTGGCAACCAAACGTGCTTTTGACCTCACAGAGCCTCAGCCCTGAAACAGCTCACAAGGCAAATTTCAGCCCTTTCCCAAGGGACAGGTGGAGTTTCATGGATATTCCCCACAGCTGCACATCCTGGTCTGGAAATGCAGCTGCTCCAGGCCCAGCAGTGGGAGCAGGACGCTCACCTGAACTTTAACATCCCTGCTGTTGATGATCTCTACAATGCCCACCACGTCATCGAACACCAGACCCAGCTTCTTGCAGTTATCTGCGAAGAAAAGCACATCAGGGCACGAGGGTTTGGGGGTCTCAGCTGCTGCACACACAGCAGCAGGCAGGAGCAGCTGCCAGGGCTCTCCCCACTCACCCAGGGTGATGGAGTTGATCTTGCCCTTGATTTGGAGTGTGCTGTTTGTGCACTTGAAAACGTATGCTACCTGCTTCAGCTCCGTGTCACTGATCACCAGGTTGGTGGCGTTCTCCTGGTTTTCCTGAAAAGGGAGGGCAAACACACTTCAATTTCTGCACGCAGAGCAATCAATCCATGAAAATCCCTTTAACAGCAAGCAGGTGCCTTCGAAGGAAGGTCTCCACAAGAGCCCCCTTGTCCTGAGTTTTGCAGTTCTTCAATGTTTCTCTTTGCTGTAGTACTTTCTCACGCATGCTGTTGTAAACATGGCCATGTTTTTGCTAACTGTCCATGTTTTTGCTAACTGTCCTTGTTGTTTTCATTCCATTCTCCTAGGCGGAGACATGGGATGGATTTTTCCTTTGACCAGTGTGATTGAGAGGTGGTAATTTCTACCTCCAATCCACAGTGAATTCTAAACACATATAAATAAAAGTCAGAGAGTTCTGCCCTCTCTCTTTTGGCTCTCTTGGCTCTCTTAGCTCTTTCACTGCTCCTCGGCCTAGTCGGCTACGTGTGTTTTCTTTGTGTCCAAACAGTGCAACACCCCCTTCCCTTCTCCAGCGCTCCCATCCCTCTGCCAGCACCGGGCACTCACCACTCTCCACTTTTTGCCTTCTAATTCTAGCAACGGAGGTCCCTTCGGGGAGGGATTAGCATTGCAGGCTGGCTTGGGAGCAGTGAAAGGTTTGGGGCCGCTCCTCACGGGGCCGCCTTGGTTCTTCAGGGCCGGGTTCTTGTGGGTTTTCATGTCATCTGAGACGTGCCTTAAACCTGCAAGAGAGGGCAAACCTGAGACCCAGCTCCCCGCCAGGAATGCGGCTCCACAAACAGCAATCAGTGGTGACACCAATCGTTTGTCAAAGCACAAATAAACCCCTGAGACCGGGCCTCAGCTGAGCCTGAGTGACAGCAGGGGAAGGAGGAAGCAGGAAACGCTGGTGCAATATTGACAGGAACACAGTGTGAACCACAGAACCAGAGTGTGTCAGCTCCACCATTCCGCAGCTGGAACAAGCCCTGAGCCCAGCACCTCACCTGTGCCCTGAGGTAACACAAAATGGAGAAGTTCTGTGCAAACAGCTGCAAAATTGTACTTTTTGTACCAGAGACACGCAGGCAACCAAAGGGCTCGGCCTCCATCCCAGCGAGAGGTCCATGTCTCATTACATTTGCCAGAGAGGGTCAGAATTCTCCCCCAGGAGTGCTCACTGTCCCTGGGAGAGCGCTGCCCTGGCTGCCAGCCCCAGACTGGGACCAGAGGGGTTTTTATGAACTTTTGAAGCAGCTGCATTGAGGGACAGCAGGAAAACGAGGAGCAGTAACAGAACGAGGAGCAGCAACAGAACGAGGAGCAGTAACAGAACGAGGAGCAGCAGCAGCGCCTCCTCCCTGTGCCCCGCACGTACCCGAGGTGATCCCTTCTCCCCGGTTGATCTGGGCGAAGAGCGCCGAGCGTGAGGCCGAGTCGTCCGTGCTGGAGCTCACGGGGGCAGGAGGAGGGGGAGGCCCTGGCGGTGGGGGTGCAGCCCCGGCCGGGGGCACGGGCGGTGCTTTAGCCCCCGCTGTGGCTACGGGGCCCTGGAAGAGCAGGCGAGAGGAAAAGGCGCTCGCTCGAGCTGCGCTGGTGCCGCAGTGACCCCGCCGGGCTCACCGGGGCTCCCCGCTGCTGCCAGCACTCACCGTTTTGCTCCAGGTCAGCCCCGTGGTGTGGAACTCTTTGATGTAGGCCTGCAGCTCTGTCCAGATGCTCAGATAAGCTTTCACCCAGTCCACCTGCTTCTTATCTCTGCGGACACAGGGAGATCAAAGGAGGAGGAATTACAGGCCGAGGAAAGCGGCTGTGGTCAGGTGCTGGAGCAGCCCCTGCACACCCAGGGGGCGCCTGAAACATCCCCACGATAAAAGGGGAACTTACACATCCTTGTACTCCTTGAGGATCCGGTTGGTGTAAAACATGGCAGCGTCAGTCATTTCCTTCACGTAAGGCCCGGGCTTCGGAGCCTGCAGCAGAAAGAACGCGTTGGCACCGAGCAGCCCAGCAGGACCCTTCCCAGCAGCCCAAGGCAAACCCCTTCCCACGGGAATCCTCACCATGGCCACCCAGCCCAGCGCCGGGATGCTCTCGCTCACTGCTGATAGGTGATTGAACAGTTTGCTGCCACGGTTCTTCTCCCTGAAGTTCTGCACGGCCTGGATCTGCTCCGAGATGGGCTTGAGCAGCTCTGAGAAGGCGTTCTGCACAACAACACAGAGCGACAGCGACAATTAAGGAGATTAATTAGCACAGCTGAGGTGATGGTGGCTCGGAACAAGATTCCAGCTGGCACAAGGGGCTGCTCCAGCTCCTGCCTGGGCCTGGCCCTCTCCAGGGCGGGCTGGGTCCCACAGCCCAGCTCCTCCAGGGCTGAAGTCATTGCTCCCATGGGTTGGAGCTGTGGGAGAACGCCAAGAACTGTGACTCATGTTCAATCCAGGAGACACTGACAAAGCTTGTTAGTAACAGGGACAGAAATAGCATTTGCCTTTCCTGGGCTCTTTTGTTCCAAGGCAGTTGGTTGCATTTTTCCTCTCCTCAAAGAACCCCGGAGAAAGGAGCGCTGGCACCTACAGCCTGCCCGCAATCAGAGTCACTGCAAGTTCAAAGGTCACCCCCATCAAGCCAAACTTCAGGATTCCAGTTATTTCTCAAGTCAAACCTTTAGAATCGGGATGGTAGAATTTGTTCCTGTGTGCTGTTCCCTTGGAATGCTGACTGGAAGTGCCAGAAGCGCTCCAGGGTCAAGAGCCAGTCCCATCTTTCCAGAGATGCCTCTGAGGCAACTTTTCCTTCCTTCAGCACCGGGAAGTCTCCTGCTGGTGGCAGCAGAGAGGGACAAATTTGGGCAAAAACTTGCTTTGCAAAGCCTCAGCTTCTCCTTTTGCTGCCCTTCCCTCTGTTCAGATGAAAACTGAGAGGTCCCAAGCACAGCTGACCAGGCCAGGCTTCCAGAAGCTCCAGCCCAGTGCCACATTCCAGCCACAGGATGGGGAAATTCCTCACCACGAGCACTGAGAGTTCACACATTTTGCATCTCAAACTGGCTGCTCCAGAATTAGACTCCTGCCAGACAACCTGCACAAAGTGCTACCCTAGACTGAGGCTGCTCTTTGTTCATAATCCTTTATTTAAATAATGTGTCCGTGGGATTTATCAGCAGGCTCTTGAGCTAGAGGCTGCAAGGAGCTGCATCCCAGCACGCCTGGTGAAACCTAACAACCCTCCAACGCTGCCTTTGGGGGAAAAGACGCAGATCTGTTTGGCAGTGAATGGGGAAGGAGCACAGAAATCCAGCTCCCACCATGTAACAGTAGAAGCCATCGCTGAGCGAGATAATAACCGCAAAGAAAGGCGAGGTGGGATCCTGTTGCTCGGGAAAAACAGTTCTCAGCAGGGAAAAGCCGATGCATTCAGGATCGGATTCTGAGCCGCACATCCTGCTGAGAAGCAGCGGCCCAGGGTAAAGTGTTAAATTACCTGCTAAGGACCAATCAATCCTAAAAGCCCGGCGATTACTCAGAGGCCATTCAGCAGAGACAAGTGTCTGTTCTGCCCCTGGAGGAGCTGGCTGCCTGGAAGCCTCTGAGCAGCGCTAATGAAAAGCAGGAGCTGCACAGCTCCCAGGGTGGCTCCGGCTCGGAGAGGATCCTGTCTGCGGGCTCTCGGGGAGCACTGATTGAGCAGAGCCGGTGCCAGGTGAAACTCGAGACCCGGGCTGCGAGCTGACACCCCCAGGCTGCTACCGCAGCTCCACAACGCTTGTTGCTGTAACAACTGGGAAACGCCAGTTCTGCAGCGCTCAGGGACAACAGCCAGGGTTCTGCACAGCGTTGGGGAGCACCCAGAGCAGTTCAGGCCTTCAGCAAGTGTCCCCAGGGCTCCCCCAGTTCCTCTTTTGGCCCAGCTGTGACAGCCCCAACGCCCTCAGCCAGCCCTGAGCCCGAGGGCAGAGGTTTGTGCTCAGTGATTGCCCACACTCACCTCTGCCGGCTGCTGATGCTGCGATGCCACCACCAGGAGAGCCCTCTCGCTCATCAAGCCCGCGTGGACCATCTCAGCCTAAGGACAGACACAAACGTGAGGGACATTCCCTCGTGCCACGTTAACAGCTCATCCCGCTGCCCACAGCCCCTGGTCTGGGAGGAAGCAGCCACGCCGACCTCAAACCACATCCCCGGAGAAACCCATCCCCAGGGAAACCTCCCCAGAGGGTCACAGCTCAGGGCTGGGCAGTTTCCAGGCCTCCTAAAGGTCTGTCCAGAGCCAGAACTAAAGGATTTTCAGGAGAAGGTTTGATTCATTGTGTGTGGGTAGGTGGCAACCTGCTGGCGGTTATCTGGGCATCTGCTCTGAATCCTCAGGGATTGCAAAGATCCGGGGATACAGCGCTGGAGGAATGTTCCGACAGCAAACTTGGCCCTTCCAGCCCTAGGGACAGGCAGCACCTCGAGAGCAGAGGGAAAACACGAGTCCTTACATGCTTCTGCACGTCCCCGCCGACGTCTTTGCTGATCTTGATGTACTCGGCCACAGGCCCGGCCAGGAGGGCATCGAAAGCCTGCACGTACTGAGCCACTCCTGCGGGGAAGGAACCGCAGCACGGGGATCACCCGGAGCACCCCACAGCCCCATGCCGCTCCTCCCACCCGCAGGAGGCTCAGCCCGGCGCTGAGGAAGTGCTGCAGCCACCGCGAGGTTTTATCTTCCCCGGGCAGCACCCGCAGCCCCCCGCGCCTGCGCAGGAGCCCCCTGCCCTCCCCGGTTCTCCCCGAGTGTGCCCTGTGCCAGCCCTGCACGGCTCCTGGCACTGCCCTGGCAGCTGCTCCAGGCCTCACCTTTGGCAGAGGCATCTCCACACATGCCGGAGCCTTGGCACACGGTCTCCAGGCGCTCCACGGCCTTCTCCAGCCGCTCCACCAGCCGCTCCATGTCTGCTGCTGTCCTCAACCTGCACAGAAGGAGACAATTACCCCCGTCCTCAGACACCACAGAGGGTTTATTATGGGCTGGCTGGTACAAGCTCTGCCAGTTCCAGGAGGATCATTCCTGCCCAGCTCGGCACCCTGAGGATGGCCAGCAAGGAACCCTGACATTAGCAAAGACAGCCGGGTTACACAACAGCCTCTTGCTGTTGCCACACTCGCTCCTTGATAGTTCCTGTTCCACTTTAAGCACTCCTAACATGTGTAAGGACATAAAACTTCCACCCTCTAACCTCGCGGTGACACCACCCAGTGACACAAAGGCCTGCCCAGGTTCTCACTCCTGGCCAAAGTCCCAGCTGTGAAGACACAGCTCAGCTGCTCACTGGCAGCTCACACGCTCCAGGTGAAAACTGCTGGGTTTGAATCTCCAAACACATCTGGAAGGACCTCCTGGGGTCCTGAATTCCTCCCAGGAGCATCTGTGAGCCCAGCACCGCGCCTGAGCCAGCCTGGCACACGCCACGGGGAGCAGCTGCATGAGCTGAGGCGGCAGAGCTGCTCCTGCAACAAGGCGCCCCTGTTCCTCCTCTGCAGCACCTCCTCTGCAGCCCCTGCGCAGGAAGGAGGCTCAGCCTCGCAAGCCATTTGCTGCATCTCATCTGGAAAAGTCTTAAAAGTCACATAAACTTTCCATTAATTACTGCTTTGCACCAAGCAACAAGATGGGTCACGCTCCCAGCACAGTAATGCCCAGGGAATGCAGGGAGGGAGCAGCAAAGTCACCAATGGCATTTTTATCTTATCGCCGCTGATCAAAAGATTTTACAGCCTGAATCACGGCTGCGGCCTGGACACAGCTTCTTCCCAAGTGGCTCTGCAGCCTGCAGAAGCTCAGAGCCCTGCCTGGAGCAGAGGATCCTTCCCAGACATTCCCCGGAACGCTCAGAGAGGAAGGCAGGGTTTGCTCAGCTGAGCTGACACCGGATCCCCTCTGAGAGGAAACCCCGAGTCCTCACTCGAGTTTTGCTTTTGTTCACAAGCCCTCTCAGCCCTGCTTCAAAGTCCACGCTTTCACCCAATTTCCAGAGGATGTGGGGCAGATCCAGCGTTAGTCATGAGCCCAGTGCTGATGTCACAAGACAAACAAGGCCGATTGCCACCCCTGTGCACCAGGAGAGGCGGCTCTGCCGTGGAGGGCAGGGGAGAGGCCACCCCCTGTCCCAGAGGAAGAGAGCGGCTTCCTCCTCTGTCCAGAAGACGGGCTGTGCATCAAACTGGACAGCAGCGGCTGGACGCCTTCCAGACACACAAAAACAGAGTCCAGAGAGGCTGAAACTCCCCGGCAGCCACCCCTGTGATCACAGTAATGACAGCTCTGCCACTGTAACCCCGCGCGATGCAGAAACCCCGACCGCAGCATCCTCGTTCCCTGCGGCATCCACGTCTGCCCGTGGGAGCAGAGCCAGCAAAGCGCCGGGCTCTGCCTCCCCCGCTCCCAGCGCGCTCGCAGAGCGGGGGCTTTTCCCCCAAATCAGCCACCTGTTAAGGAAGCCCTGGCAAGCAGCGAGCAGGGGCGGTGGCACCGCCAGGGCGCGGGGCTGTGGCACCGCCAGGGCACAGGGATGTGGCACCACCAGGGCGCGGGGCTGTGGCCCAGGCAGGGCACGGGGCTGTGGCACCGGCAGGGCACAGGGATGTGGCACCGCCAGGGCACGGGGCTGTGGCACCGGCAGGGTGCGGGGCTGTGGCACCGCCAGGGCGCGGGGCTGTGGCACCGCCAGGGCACAGGGCCGTGGCACCGCCAGGGCGCGGGGCTGGTCGGGCACACAAAGCTGCTGTTCTGCGGCGCTGATCCCCCCTCGCTCCCGGCCAGGCTCTAATCTGATCAGCCCCGCTCCCCAGCCGCAAAGTGCAGCTCAGATCGGGATTACCGACCACAAAGTCCAGCTGGGAGGCTCCTTCCTACCCCCAGCGCGCTGCTGCAGGGTGGATTTATCGCCCTAAAATCACAGCGTTCCTCGGACTCGCGTCCCTGCCCCTCTCCCTGCCATTCCACAACTCCTTCCTCGTTTTTCCCGGGCCATAAACTCCCAGCGCTCCACGCCAGCCCTGCCAACCCGGCGCTGCCGGGCAGATGGTGAACTCATTTTAATTTCCTTTTAATGGGTGGCATTAGGGCAACTTACAAGATAAGTCGGTTGGTAAATTGGCAGCGAAATGCGGGCTAAGTGCAGGCAACCCGAAGTCCTGGACCTCAGTCCCTCCTCTTGACTCACCCTCACTTGTGGTCTTTGCCCTGTGGATGCGGCTGTTTCTGCTGCCTGGATGCCCACACGGGAGGGAATAAAAAGACTGAGCTGTAACTAAATCAGAGTTCGCAACCCGAGGGTTAACACTCACCAAGAAAAATAAAAACAACCACACAGTGGAGCTGCCTGGACTGAATCTAAACAGTGTTTTGTCTACTGGCCTGCTTGAATGCAAAATAACTCGGCAGAAGGTGACAAATTGACTTCACAGGTCCCGGAGGGGACAATCAGAGCTGATTTCCCTTCTCTAAAGAGGAAGGTGAGGCACAGAGACCATCCAGGAGTCATTTTTGTTCTATTGAGCATCCAGGAATCATTTTTGTTCTAGGAAAGAAAAAAATCATCCCGGTGCGCTCCACAGGGATGAGGGAGGCTTTTCCAGCTCCCTGTGCAGGGCTGGAGCTCTCTCCCTTCTGGGACCACAACCCAGGATTCAAACCCAGGTCCTGTTCAAATAAATTCAATTGCACTTCGATTCCCAGCGGAGCGGAAGCAGCAAACACGCATTTCAGCCGGGGCCGCAGGGGCCGTTCCTTTTCACAGCACATTTGTTCATCTATCAACTGCCCTTTATTCCCGTCCCGGCCTGGGAACGCGGCTCCGTGCCACAAACGGGCTGCACCCACAGCCAGGCGGCTGCGAGCAGGGCGAGAAAAGGAAGGGATTTCAGCGCTAAAAACATCAATTACCCCAAAGGCAGCCCCGCAGAGCACAGCAAGAGGAGCTTCCTGTTCGGGGAGCTGGCCTGTCCCAGCCCCAGAGTGAGCAAATCCTCACGAAACCACCATAAATGAAATTATTTGCCTGCCTGAGCCAGCGCATTAACCTGAGCCCTTTCTCAGACGTTCTGGAAGACACAAATGTTGGTTTTATAGCCAAAGCGAGTCAAACCTACGCCTCTGCTCGCACCGAGCCCGACAAACTGCTGTCAGCAGCGCGCAATTTGCATCAGCGACTTCCTGTTTCCACGGGCAAGAGAAATAAAGATGGGACAACTAAATTAGGAACATACCACAGTTTATTTCTGCGCTGACACTGGAATATCTCAGGGGATCAGCTACCAGATGATTTCCAACATTTATATCAGCCAAAAGCCCAAAGAATTTTTTTTATTTTTTTTAAAAACAGTTCAGCTCGTCAAGGCAGGAATTATTTGAAGCAAGACAGGAGGCGAATGCCTGAATTTAGGCAGTGGTCAGGAGCAGCCGTGAACACAAGACTGCTATTGCTGGTCCCAGCAGCTGCCAGGACAGAGATCTCAGCTGTTTATAGTCCAACAATACTTGCTGACATTGCGCCAGAACCCGTGGTGGCTGCTCCTGCTATTTCAGATCCACTTTATTTAGAAAACCAAGAGTGCTTAAAGAAAAAAAAAAAGGAAAGAAAAAAATCCATCTGGCCCCTGTTCCAGCTTTCCCACACAACAAATCCTCCTGAAGCCATATAAAACATTCTTTGGCGTTTCACTCTCGCGTTAAGAGGGGGTTAAAGCTCGGCCCTGGAGCAGAGGCTCCTTTTCGAGCACATTTATCTGAATTTGGAGCTTTGCACTTGCCAGCCTCTGTTGCCACACTCCTCTCACTTCCTCTCCCTGCCAGGCTGACGAATCCACCAGGGAAGTAACCAAGGATCTGGGATCTGAGCTAAATTGGATGCAGCGCCGAGCTCCATATCAGGAATTCCGAGCATGGAAGGCGCTCAGCATCCCTGCAGCCCGGGCCGCTTGGCTGAACTTTCTGCATGAATAATAGGGGGTATTTTTGGCTTTCAGAGAGCTCAGCAATATTCCGGGGACACAAGGAAAGGAACGGGCAAACACAGCAGGATTTTGAAGCCACGGATTCCCGGTTTCCCAGGGCATCTGCAGCGCAGCTCTGGGGGAATCCCAGAACCCGGTGTGCAAAACATCCCTATCATTATTATTTTTACACTTCGCGATCACGGAATCCAAGGGAATCGCGCATTTATCCCACCCTAAGCACCGGCAAAACGCAAAATGCAGAGCAGGAACCAGCAACAGGCGGAGGGCAGGAACCGCCCCGGAAAGACAGAGACGGTTCCTGGGGTGCGGAGCACAGAAATCCTCGCTCCGGGCTGCGGCAAACCGGGGAAAAGCGGGATCGGTCACCCGGCACCCCCCGCCCGCCCCGGTGAGGCGGTGCAGCCCCGGTAACCGAGCCCCCGCTCCTGCAGGGCCCCCGGCACCCCCGGTGACAGCCCCGCGGGGAATCTGCACCGTTCTGTGCCCAAATTAACCCCAAACCACCGCGTTCAGCGGATCCACCCCAAAACCGGGCCCGGGATCCCCCAGGCCGGGCGGGTGCGGACCCTGGCCCGGGGCACGGCTCGCGGCCCCGGCGGGAGCGGCCGGGTTCCCTCGGTGCTCGGTCACCTCCGCCGGTGCTGCCCCGGGGCTGGGCCGTGTCCCCCGCCCGGTGCCCGCTCCTGATCCCGGTGCCCGCTCCTGATCCCGGTGCCCGCTCCTGATCCCGATCCCCGCTCACTCTCGCCAGCACTACCCGTAGATCTGGCCATGTCCCGGTACCGGTCCCCACTCACTCCCACCCACGGATCTGGCCATGTCCCGGTACCGGTCCCCGTTCATTCGCACCGCCGGGTCTGGCCGTGTGCCGGTACCGGTGGCCGCTCACTGCCCCCCCAGACACGGCCGTGTCCCGGTGCCGGTGCCCGCTCCATCCCGCCAGCACCACCCCTAGATCTGGCCATGTCCCGGTACCGGTCCCCGCTCATTCCG
>VYZT01063256.1:24920-38408 GCA_013400735.1 Pomatostomus ruficeps
CCGCTCTCCGATTGGTGAATGCAGATGAGGGCGTGGCTTTATTTGACAGAGGCGTGGTCAAAGGGGCGTGGCTTGAGTTTTGGGCGGGGCCAAGGGGCCGGATGGGGCCCGGGACCCCCGGGAGGGGCCGGGGCGACTCCGAGACCCCCGGGGAAAACCGGGACCCCCGGGAGTGGCTGGGGGGGGTCCGAGCCCCCCGGGGGGGATNTCCGGGACCCCCGGCGAGAACCGCGACCTCCGGGAGGGGCTGGGGCGGCTCCGAGACCCCCGGGGAGAATCGGAACCCTCGGGATGGGCCGGGGCGGCTCCGGGACCTCCGGGGAGAACCGCGACCTCCGGGAGGGGCTGGGGCGGCTCCGGGACCCGCGGGATGCTCGGGGCCCACACAGAGGGGCTGGGGAGGGTTTGAGAGCCCCAGTAGGGGCAGCTGGGAGCCCCCCAGGGGAGGACTGCAGACCCCCAAAGAGGGGCTTTTGGGGTAGTGGGGTCCTCAGGAGGTTTGGGACCCCCCGAAAGGGGTTGGGGGTGCTTTGGGATGAAGCAGGAGCCTCTGGGAGAGGGGTTAGGCTGAAGGTTGGGGTCTAGAGATGGGACTGGAGCTGCTCTGGTGGGGTTAGGTGGGATGGGACCCCCTTTGGGAGGGGATTGTCCCCCTTTTTCAGGGACAGGGTTTGGCTGGGGAGGGGGGCGACCGCTGTTCGGTGTCGTGGTTCCGCCGGCCGTGGTGCAGCGATTGGGACCGGAGCTTTGTGTTCTCAGCAGCCCCGGCGAGGGGTGGGATCCTCCCGGGGGATCTGCTGGGTAACTCTGTCCCGGTGAGGGCTGCGACGCGGGGACAGCACGGGAAGGAGGAGAGGGCTCGGCCGCCGCTTCCTGCCCCGGCTGCGCTACCAAAGATGGTCACGGCTCGGAGCGGCGGAGCAGCGGCGGCAGCGGGGCTCTGCTGACACCTAGTGAGGCTGCCCGGGTCCCCGCCGCGCATCCCAAACCGGCGGTGGATTTCCTGCGCGGTCTGTGTGGCTGACGGGGGAACGCGCATCTCAGGGTTATCCCCCTTCCCTCGGGATCCCCGAGCATCCCGCAGCTCCCCGCACGGCCCCGGGTTATCCCCCTTCCCGCGGGATCCCCGAGCATCCCGCAGCTCCCCGCACGGCCCCGGGTTATCCCCCTTCCCGCGGGATCCCCGAGCATCCCGCAGCTCCCCGCACGGCCCCGGCAGAGCTCGCAGAGCCCAGCAGGACCCGCGCTGCCCTCACCGCATCCCTCCCAGCCGCGCTGCAGCTCCCCGGAGCTCCCCGCACTCACCGGAGCTCCCTGCAGCTCCCCGGAGCTCCCCGCACTCACCGGAGCTCCCCGGAGCTCCCCGCACTCACCGGAGCTCCCCGGAGCTCCCCGCACTCACCGGAGCTCCCCGGAGCTCCCCGCACTCACCGCCGCTGTTTTTTGGCTTTCTCGCCCCGTTTCCCACACCCGCTGTGCCTCTCGCCCCGTCTCCATCACCATCAGACACCCGACATGAAGCAAAATACAAAATAAGGTGCCACCACCGCCTCTTTTGCAGGGGACGCTGACTGGGGTTTTACAGCATCCTAAAAAGTCACCACACCGAGGAACCAGCCCTGCAGGGGGAATCCTGGTGGGCAGCACGGCCGGGAGCTGCTCTCCAGGGCTGCATCCACGGGGAGTGAGGAGGGGAAGGAGAAACAGCAGAGAATGGGCAGAGAAACTGAAATAACAGATAAACTCTATTTTAGAAACTCTAAAATAATTAGAGTCTGTAAGGTCGGTGATCTGTGTGGCTTCCCAGTGCCCATAAAGTGTCACAACCTTCTCCTTCCCTGCCCTGTCTCCTCACGCCTGCCCCGTGCTGCTGTCCAAGCACCATGGGAATATTTGCTTTGTTTTTCAGCCATTTTTAATCCAAATTGCCTCTCTGTCCCTCAGACAGCAGCCTTTTGGAGCCGCAGGAGAGCCCCTGTCCCTCGCTGCGGGGTGAGGAGGGCGCTTGTCCGAGCTGCAGCCCAGCCGCTGGGAAAATGGATTTCCCATTCCCGGGAAAATGGATTTTTTTTTTCCTTTCAAGCAGGAAACCACGTCACTGCCCCATCATTTCTGTCCCCGTGCAGCAGGCCCGGGGCTGCCGACAACCTTGGGAACGGTGGCTTCTGCGAAACATTAACCAAAGCCCACCAAACCACGTCAGCCTCTGTTTGCAGATGCAGCAAGTGACCTGAGCCTGGTGGCACAGCCAGGGTGACCCTGGGGACAGCTGTGCCACAGCTGGCCGGGGTTCACTGCTGTCCCCGGCTGGTGACAGAGTCAGGGCCATGGATGTGCTCGCTGTGCTGCTGCAGCGTTCCTGCTCCTCCTTCCCAGAACTGCCCGGGCTGAGCTCACTCCCAGCTGGATCTGTCCCAGGATCCAGCCTCCCTGGGGACCGTGGGTGACACCCCTTCGTGTGCAAACCTGCGCTTGAAGTGTCTCCAACCAGCCCTGGGTGATTCCTGCTGCTCGTGGACCCTCCCAGTTCAGGGAATCCATCCCCAGCAGGAGCCACTGGGATGTTTCACAAATCCCACTGCCAGATAAAGCCGAGGCTTTGTGCCCTTTCCCTGCAGATAAGGAGGGGGTGACCCCTCACCCCACTTTTCACACTTCCACCTTTTCCCTGCAGGGTGAACAGACCCAGCGTGGCTGCTGGCACCCCTGGAATCGTCTCTCCTGTCACTCCTGCTGCCAGGGGATGTAATTCTGCAGGTTCCTGTGCTGCCTTTTGGAGCCACAAGTGATGTTTGTTTGATTTTGTCCCCTCAGCACTCACCTGGTCCCCTGAGCAGACCAGAAACCCTCTGCTCCTTGAGCTCAGGGGTGGCTCCCCTGGCACCAGCTGGCCCAGGAGCCTGTTGGAACCCATCAGCTGGGATTCGGGGCCAATCCCCAGCGCTGGCAGCTGGTTCCTGGGCGGCACAGCCCAGCAGATGTGAGCGCACAGCTGCCACCCCACCTTTCATGTCCTGGCTCTGATTCCCTGCTGCTCACCCCGGGGACACGGCAGCCGTGCCACCCCAGCTCTGCCAGCACCTGGACGCGTTTGTTCCATGCCCAAGGTGAGGGTGGATCAGCCAGGGCACAGCTCTGTGTGCAGAAAGCACCTCCCCGGGCGTTTTTGCCACTCATTTCTTCTCCAGGATTGGCGTGAAACCCTCTGGAATCACAGCTGGAAGAAGATCCCTGATCCGAGGCTGGAGCTTTGCCCAGGGCTCCAGTGTTATCGGTTCCCACGCTCAGTTTTTCCTCCCCCGCATCTTATTTTCTAAAAAGCCTCCGACAGAAGAGGTGTGCTCAGCGAGGAATGCCAAGGCCCCGCTTCAAGCTCCTCTGGATGGTTTTACTCTCTTGGGCTGGCTGCAAAACACCCCGAGCAGAGACTCCTCGTGAGCTCCACAGAGCCAAGAAAACAAGAAGGCGAAGAAGAAAATGTCCCTGGTTTCTGTTGAAACTCTTTGAGATGAAAAACCCCAATAAAAACAAAGGCTCACAGCAATCTTTCAAATCCTTGGAGGCAGCGGCGCTGCCCACACCCCTCGGAGGCAGCCAGGTCGTGGCAATGGCCTGGAAAAGCCCTGGCAATCCTGGCCAGGAAAAGCGCAGGGGTCAGAACATTCCCGACACTCCTGAGCCCTGCTGGCCAGAGCCTTCCTCCTCCTCCTCCTCCTCCTCGTGCAGAGGGTGCTCCTGACACGCACCTGCCCCGCCACAGGGGCTCAGGGAGCGCTGCCTTTGTTCCCCACATTCCTTCCTCCATCCCTGGGTGAGCTGAGCACCCCAGCCCCAGCCAGCGCGGCCTCGTGGCCCCGCTGAGCACAAAGGCGGCTCCCAACCTCCCCACGCCATCCTTCTGCCTCCTTTCTGACCGTGGGGGCAGAGTGGGGCCCAGCTGGGCATTCCCAGCTAATCCCTCGGGCTATTTTTAAACCCCATCCTCATTCCAGCCCTTTGTACCCAAATGTGAAACAAAGGAAGATCCTTCCCCCCAAGCCCCCCGCTCTCGGCTCAGCCCTGGCCCCGCCAGCTTCTCGGTGTGACCAATGTGCTCAACAAAAGGCCGAGCAGTCCTGTCCCCTGCTGCAGGGGCCTTGGGGACAGCGCAGGGCCAGCACAAGCTGGGAATTCACCCCATCCACGGGGGCGGCGGTGGCTTCACCCCCGGTGCTCCCTCCCCGCGCTGATTCCAGCCCCCTTTTCCCGAGCTCCACTTGCTGCTCTCCCCCTTCTGCCGTGGGAGCCGGGAATGCGAGAGGACGGTATAAATATCCCGGGAGATCAGCGCTCCCCCAGCGCTGAGTGTCACCCGCAGCCCGCATTCCCTTTCTCCGCGCTCCCCAGCTGCCTCTCCTGTTTCCAGCCTGGAGTTCACGATCTCCGCTGGCAGCGCTTTGATTCCATTCCTCCCTCCACCCCCGTTCCCCTCTTGAAAAGGAGGAAATAATAGAGCCTTTGTTGGGTGGCTGCGACACAGGCACCGAGCGAGGAGCTGCACGGGGACAAGGGGCTGAGCGCAGCCTCCTGCCTGGATTACGGCATTCCTGCACCGCGGCTCAGGAAAAGTCAATCCCGCACCCCGTGGCGTGTAAAGGGACACTGGGCTTGCTGACAGCCGTGAAAAATCCCGGCCCAGCGAAGAAAAAAAAATCCGTCACACCGGCTGCCGACTTCCCCCACTTTTATGTAAATTAATATTAACAGGTCCTCGGGTTTGGGTTCTGTACAGATATATACAAACAGGAAACAGTTCTGTATTTACATCATTAAGTTAATTAGGCTCTGTAAAAAAAAAATGAACAGCTCCTACATCAGTGCCCTGTGTAGAGACAGCAGAGGTGAGCTCAGTCCTGGGCGGGCACACTGACAGTGTAATGTACACTAAGGATCGCCCCCAGGCAGGGCACTGGGCACCGGGGTTCCAGGGAACCATCCCAGTCCGGGGTTCCAGGGAACCGTCCCAGTTTGGGATTCCAGGGAACCGTCCCAGTCTGGGATTCCAGGGAACCGTCCCAGTCTGGGATTCCAGGGAAACCATCCCAGTCTGGGGTTGCAGGGAACCATCCCAGTCCGGGGTTCCAGGGAAACCATCCCAGTCCAGCCTTCCCTGCACTCCAGAGCCCGGCAGGGCCAGCGCTGGTCCCCGGCGAGGCACCACGGTGTGTGTAATGTACACTACCAGCGTCTGTGACGGGCACAGATCCCCAGCTCGAGGCGGTGGCTGCTCCCCACGGCTCCTCCAGCGGCACCGGGCTGGGCCAGCGCGGAGGGAACGAGTCCTTGGGGAGAGCAGGCAGACCCAGGCCGGGTCACACGATGCTGGCCAGCTCTGTGTTGTCCGACTCCGAGCTGCTGTTGCTCTCCTCCCTGGGGGAAGAATTGGGAATGAGGAATGGATTAGGCCATGGAGCAAGGTCTGTGTCCCAGGAATATCTGCCCTGGAGCACAGGAGCTCCCAAAGGGCTCCGGAGGATGTCAGTGCCTCGTGCAATCCCCACACGAGTTTTGGGAGCTGTTTTGCTCCACGTTCCTGGGGCGGGTTCCTGCTGAGCTCCCAGCGTTTCACACCATCCCTTTGGAAGTTGGGATTGGGAGAACAAGTCAGCCCTTCCCTCACGCCACCACCCACGGGTCCTGGAGGATTCCTGCACAAGTCACAGTGTGTCCCAACCCGCCTGATCCTGCCCCCACGCACACCCCCGGGGGCCATGTGTGCTGCCTGACACTCACCTCAGATCCTGCAGGGCTTTCTTGTTTTTCCTCCGCTTCTCCTCGTCGATGGGATACAGCTTGAACAGCAGCAGGCTCAGCAGGATCAGCCCCACGGGCACGGCCGACACCAACATCTTCAGCGTGAGGTTCACCTGGCCGGGCTGCGAGCAGCCCCGGGTCTGGTACCCTGCAAAGCTGGGGCAGAAAGGCACCTTCAGGCTGAGGGAATGGGGACTGCAGGAGGAAATCTGCTCCCTGCGGGGAGAGTTTTGGAGCCACAACGGGATCGAGACCCCAGAGCTCGGGAAGAGCCTCCCTCCCTGCCCTCCTCTCAGCCCCCAGGCAGGGACTCACTCCAGGCTCAGCGTGGAGATGCCCAGCGAGACGCCGGCGGTGAACTTGGTGAAGAAGACGTAGAAGGAGAAGAAGATGGCTTCGTGCCCGTGGGAGCCGGGGTGCTGCAGCTTGAAGTCATCGACGACGTCTGGCAGCATGGACCTGTGCAGGGAGAGGCACGGTGAACAGAGAATCTCCTCTCTGCTGAGGGCATTTCCCTCAGGAGTCGCAGCTGGGGCTGAAAACTCTGCAAAAAAAGCCTTCTGAGGGTTTTCAGCCCCTCTGGCGGGCTCTGGAAGGGCCCTGCCCAGCTCCTCACACTCACCAGGGCAGGAGGAAGGCGGCAGCCACGCTGACCCCGGCGGCCACGGCCACGACGTAGGTGACAAAGAGGTTACTGTCCACCACAACCACCACGATGAGGAAGGGGATGGCCGACTGGAGAGGGGCAGAGACCAGGTTGGCATCAGCAGGGCCTGACCCAGACCCCCTGGTTTCCCCCCCTCCCACACATCCCAGCCCTGCGGCTGCGGGGACAGCCAGGGCACCTCCCCGAGCCCCACAGCACCACCGCTGCTGGCCTTGGGGACACCCAGAACAGCGCAGACAGCAGGACGAGGGACAGGCACCAAGCTGCCATTAGCAGCAGCCCCTGCCCAGCTCTGGGCTCTTTGGGGGGACTCTGCTCTGTTCATCCCACGTGGTAAGGACCGTCCCCATGTGCCCCCCACGCTGGAGGGGACACTCACCGAGATGCCCACATAGACAGCTGTCTTCTTCCCAAAACGGGTCAGGAACCACTGCCAGCAGGGAATGGTCAGGGTGGCCGAGAGCTGCGGGAAGAGAAGGGTTCTGGTGTCACAATTTGGCTCTTCCCGGCAAGGACCAGCTCCCGGCACAGCCTCTCCCGTCCCATTCCCAGCACCTGTGATTTCCACACGCTCCCGGGGCTGGCACAAAGCCACACGTGGTGTGTGCGGCCACCTCCTCCCCCCCTGCACAGCCCTGGCACCACACCTGCCCCGCAGAGCGATGATCCAACTCAATCCTCGCTGCTGGGAAGGGACCTGACCTTGTCACCCTCACCCAGCGAGGCCGGAGCCAGGCTCTGAGGGCACCAGGGCACCTTGGACCTTTCCACCCCGTTGAGGACAGAGCGGGAAGTGCTTCCAGGAATGAGGCAAGCTGGAAAGAGCTCTCAAGGAGTTGTTTTGCTCCGTGTTCCTGGCAGTAAACACTGAGATCCCTTTCTCAAAGCGCCGAGGGGAGGGAGACAAGTGGCAGGGTTTGGACAAAAGGCCCCCACGGCTCCTGGTCTGCCCCGTCTGTGGCCCTGTTCACACAGGAACAAAGGCCCCGCTGTTCCTGCCAACCCACCCAGCCTGTGCAGGACATTTGGCAGCTTCTTCTGCCTCCCCTTGTCCCAGGGGGACTTTTGATCACTGTCCCCGTGGCAGAGCACCACGGCCTCCCTCCCTTCAGCCCACGGAGCCCCTGTCCCCCGCCAGCTCCCGGGGAGCACCCACGGGACCCCACCACGGTCCCAGGACAGGGCCGTACCCACCATGATGGCCAGGAGGATGTTCTGGAACTCGTTGCGGAAGCCCAGGGTGTAGGTGCAGAAGAGGGCGAAGTTTCCCTCCAGCAGCTGTGGACAAGGCAGGCGGGGTCAGGGGGGACACGCAGCCAGGCCGGGGGGGACACGTCCGTCCCCGCACAGCTGCGCCCCCAGCACAGGCAGGGGAAGAAAGCGGCCACTGACCGACCCCTCCAGGGGCACGAGGCCACATCCTCCCTCTGCCCGGGGCAGCTTCGGCTCATCCCTCACGTGCTCCCAGCCCCAGGGATTGTCCCCACAGCCACCCCGACCCTGCTGCTGCTGTCCCCAAGCCCTCCCAGCTCACCATGAAGGCCAGCGAGGCGAAGAGGAAGCCAGCGATGAGCTTGATGTAGGGCCCGTGGTTCATCACCAGCTTCAGCCCCTGCAAGAAGGAGACAGGCTCGTCCGACTGCAGCTCCGAGGACTCTGGGGAGCAGAGATCAGCCCAGCGTTAGACCCCTCAAAACAGCACCCACAGGTGCCCCGTCCCACTGCTCAGCACCCTGCAGAGCCTCTGCCCACCCACAGCATCCCAGCCCCTGGCTGAATCCCCCAGGACAAGCAGGGACAGGGAAGGACGGAAGTCTGGATATCACGACCCCCCCGGGATGTCCTGGTTGGCACTGGCAGCCTTGGCCAGCCAAAAATGGGTGAGATAAAGGTTCTCTCTGGCACAGCAGAGCGAAGCCCTCACGGCTGTGCCCCCAGAGGGGCTCAGCCTCCTCCTGCAGCAGCTCCCAGACCCAGAGCTCAGCCCCACCTCCCCTCTCCTCAGGGGCTGGACCCACAAATGAGGGGCCAAGAGCTGGGCCAGGCTCCTGCAGAGGAAGGAGCAGCAGCGTTTCCACCAGTCCAGGGTATTCCAGGCTCACCTCTCTTCTCCCTCACGCCCAGCAGCAGGATGAGGGCGCAGAGGACGTAGAGCCCCCCGATGACGCCCGCGGCGATCATGTAGGCGTTTCTCTGTGCGAGAGAGGCAGCAGCAGTCAGGGCAGGGGCTCCTCCCGGGAGCACACACTCTCCGAAGGGAGCACGGGGCAGGGGATCCCCAGCTTACGGTGTCCGTCAGCGACTCGGTGTCGTGGGTCATGTTCAGCTCCTCCATGGCTACCGAGGAGTTGGTCAAGCCCAGGAAGAAGGGCCTCTCGATGCAGGGAGTGTCCACCTTGCCAACGATCTGGCCCTGGATGGCGGTGCCCAGCACGGTGCCCAGCACTTCCACGGTCATACCTGCAGGGAGAAGCCGGGGGGATTGAGCACAGCAGAGCATCCCCAGCTGGGATTCACCGCCCTTCCCGGGGAGGAATGAGCCAGCCCAGCTGTGCTGCAGCTCCCTCCACATCCCCAAGGGATGAAGCTGCAAGAAATGGGGGACAAAGGGACAGGGGGACAAAGGGACAGGGGGACAAAGGGAGCTCTTACGGTAGGCAGTGGCCGAGTCCCGCTCGCTCTGCTCCCTGCTGATGAACATGGTCAGGGCTGAGTAAGGCACGTGGAAGCACTGCAAGGGCACAAGAATCGGCTCAGGGAGGATGTAACAGCCCAGGGAAGCCGGGGCAGGGCGGTTTCTGCCCCTCTAGGCAGCTCAGCAAGGGGCAGGCAGGGCTTGGCACCCTCCGCCCTGGTGCGAGCAGAGCCCGACTCACCGTCACGAGCGTCTGGAAGGCACAGTAGAAGACAAGATACCAGATCACTTGTCCTGTGGAGATGTCTGGCACAAACCAGATGAGGAAGTAGCAGATGATGGCGAAAGGGGTGGAGAACATGATCCTGGAGAGAACAAAGTGTCAGCCTTGTGGGCACGGCCTGGCCAGCCCAGCTCTCCCCTCTTCCACACACACCGTGGGGTTGGTTCGGGGATCCGATCTGGGGGTGCTCCTGAGCTGCTCCGGGGCGGCCCAAACTGGGCTGGAGGCAGCAGCTCAGGTGTCCCAGGCTGGAAGAGCCGACTCAGAGCTCCCGAGAAGAGCTTTCCTTGCAGGAACAGAGATTCCATGGAAGCGATTGATCTGCTCATCCACCCCTGGCCCCAACCTCTCCCCTGGGCACGGCTGCTGTGTTCAACACGATGCAATCACCTCCCTCATCCTGGCAAGGGCTGGGGAGCGGCTGGGGAGCAGCCAGGCAGCTCAGCCCTGCTCCCCAGCAGCCAGGAAAGCGTCACCAGCTTGGCTTTGCTGCCAAGACCCCCCAGGCCCTGCTCCAGGGGTCAGCCCTGCCCTGCTGGCAGCAACGGAGCAAAGCGCCAGCCAGCAGCGGGCTGACTCCGTCCTCCACCTCTGCCCAGCCTCCCGGAGCTGCAGGAGCAGGCACATGGGATGCAAAACGGAACAGAGGATCAGAGGGGACCGCTCAAGTGCTGGGCCTTGGCAGCAATTCCTGCAGGAGCAGCCAGATCTGCCCTCTTCATCCTGCAGATCTCACAACCCCTGTCCTGCTGCCGGACAGCCAGGGCACAGCTCTGCCCTGAGCAGCACCTTGGGGACACCACAGGGCCCCCATCACTCAGGGGAGCACAGCAGGAATTGCTCCTCTCAGAGGGAAGCGAGCCCGGTGTTGGGGTTAAACCCACATCTGTTCAGGAGATGGATTTTGCTGGGGGATTTGCGAGCACCCTGCGCTCCAGGCAGCGTCCTGGAGAGAGTCCAGCAGAACTGGACACGGGACAGAGCCACTCACGGCCAGGGCTGGCCCTTCACTGCCAGGGTACAGTGAGATCTTTCCATCCGGGCTGACGTACAGGACGCAAAGTTTAAATTTAAAGTCGGGGAGGGGAGCGAGGAGAGGGAGAAACAGAATCTCCATGGACGGAGAGCCGCGACAGGGGCACCGCACAGGACCCAACACATGCACATTTTTCCGCGCCCACGTCACCCCGCTGGGGAAGGCGGGGGGGGGAGGAAAGCGCCGAGCAGCTCCAGCCCCTCCTCGCCGCCCGCTTATCTCCGCTCGCATACGCGGGAGGAAGCGAAACGTGGAGCCAAAACGCTGAATGAAATCACCAGAGCAGCGCGGCCGCAGCGGCGTCACGCTCGCCATCGCATGAGCGTCAGATGCGCCAATTCCCCGCCGGTGACCCCCGGCACCGGGCAGCCGAGCCCCGGCCAGGGCTGACCGCAGCTCCCGGCGGGCACACGAGTGACTGCGAGTAACCCCTGACCCAGGGCGAGGTGATTAAGGCGCTCTCGGAGGCGGCGGCCGTGACGTGCCCCGGCGCTCATTGGCCCCGGCGGATCGTGCGTTCCTTTGTGCCGCTCGCACGCCCCTGCCCGGCCCGGCCGCTTTAACTGTTTGCGAACGGCCCCCCGGAGGAGGAGGGCAAAGCCGGGGGATTCTCAGCAAGGAGAAGTTTCGTCAGCGGGAAATGCGCGGCCGTCAAGGAAATGGGGATGGCGGCTCAGGGCCGGCGACAGAGTGACGTCCACGAGGCTGGGGGAGAGGAGGAAGCGGCCGTGGATGAGGTGGTGGGAGGAAATGTGCCAAGAAGTGTTTCAGAGAGGGAGAACTGAAATTGAGAGAGGTGATGGCCCTCAGGAAAGGTGTCCTCTCCCTTCCCAGGAACCGGAGCAGCCACAAGCTCTGTGCCGGAGCCAGCTGGGGCTTGGTGCCACAGATCAGAGCCCGGCAATGAACGGCGGGGTCACCCCGCAGGTGTTGGGGGCTGAGGTCAGGCAGCAGCAGCTCTGGGACCACCCCAGCGCCTGCAGCTCCCGGCTTTGCACGCAGGGAAACTGAGGCAGCACCAGCAGCTCTGCAGCCACAGCAGCACCACCACCCCGGGGCTGTGCAGCCCCGCAGAGCCAGAAAAACCTGGGGCCGAGAGGTTTAAAATCAGCTCGGCTCCATCGAATGGGGCTCAGCGGGCAGCCCTTGAGCCACGCACAACAGCAGCGAGCGCAGGCAGAAAGCTCGGGCTAATTTTAACGAAGCGGGAGCCGCTCGGAGGGAGGAATGCGGCCGCGGCAGTCCCACCCCTGCCTCGAGATTAGGGCGAGCGGAGCCGAGCGCGGCTCGCCCGCACGCCCAGCCAGCCCCGCGCTAATCTCCGGACCCCAGACCCCGCTGCGCGCAGGGAGAAGCTATTTCAGGCCACGTGTGCCGAGCCTGCCTCCGACAACTGCCCGCCGCTGCCCAGAGCTATTCCAGGCAGGCCGGGAAGCGGAGGGTATAATCTGCGGGGGAAAGCGCCGCGTCCCCTCCTGCCCACCCTCTCGGCAGCGCAGCCGTCCCGCGGGGCTATTTTAGCGCAGGACATGCCACCCTGTCCCCACCGCGGCATTAGCACCCCGCATCCCGTGCAGGAACAGGTGTCCAGGGATGTCCTGAGCCTGCCCCGGGCGCAGGCAGGAGCCGTTCGGGGTTCACAAAGCCCGGCCCGTCTGCTCCGCGCTCCCGAGGGCGGCGGGAGCACCCACGTGCAGACACGCAGAGCCCTGACAGCTGTTTCCCTGCGCCCTCGTGACTGTCAGCCGGCGCTTCCACCACCGCGGGTCAGCCACGCACACCCCCGTCCCTCCTCCCGGCGGGTGTGATGCCATCTGCTCCGGCTGCCACCACGGCCCTGCCACCAGCCAGGGCTCTGTGGCCACCGCAGGGACAAAGTCCAGCAGGTCGGCAGGGACATCGGAGCTTGCAGGTGCAGTGACACCGAGGTCAGCCAGGCCTAGCTCGGGACAGGCCAGCGCAACAGGCACAAAGCACAAACTGGAGGCCCCCCCAGCTGTTGGTGGCACCTGGGGCGTTTCGGAGCACTTGGCACCTCACCCGGGTGAGCCAGGGCGTCAGCACGTCCTGCCCTGCACGGGACACCCAGAGCTGACAGGCGGAGCTGTGACACAGCGGGCAGGGAATGCAGGGTGCTGCCGGCGCCTCTTACCAGGGCATCAGGCGGCCGAAGCGGGTCCAGGAGGTTTTGCTGATGAAGAAGCCCACCATGGGGTCCGTGATGGCGTCCCAGACTCGCCCCGCGAACAGGATGATGGAGGCATAGAAGGCGTCCACCTGCAGGAGGGAGAGCTCGTGTCAGGACACCCAAACCCCCGGTGCCCTTCCTGAGCCCCTCAGGACCACCCCAACCCCGCCTGCTGGGACCCCACCATGATTTGGGAGCAGCCCCTCGGTCTCTGCCCCTCGTTCAGGGGGATTTGAGGCTCCCGGTACCTCCAAGCGCTGCCCCCCCCACTTCCCGGAGCAGAGTTCCCCAAACCCAGCACGAGGGAGCCCACGGGCGATCCCCCCGCGGTTTCCTTCCCTCCGTGTTCCACACCGACCGCAGGACGGGTCCCGTGGCCCCCCAAAACAGCCACCACGACCCCGCTTTGTCCCGTGGGGACCCAAGCGCGGAGCGGCCGCGGCAACAAAACGCGTGGGACCGGCCGGGGGGAACCGGAGGCACCCGCGGGGGTTCGGCGGAGGTCGGGGCACTGCCGAGCCCCGCGTGGCTCCATCCCCCGGGCAAAGCGGCACCGGGAGCTCCGGGACCCCACTGCCAATCCCGCCCCCAGCCGCAGCCCCGGGGCGGCCGTACCTGCGCCACGTCCAGGAGGTAGATCTGCAGGAAGAAGCCGAGCGCGCAGCCCGTGATCTGGTACGGAGCCCCCCCGACGGCGTAGCACAACTTGCTGCACACCGACAGCCGCTCGCGGCTCTCCTGCAACCGCGATCGGCGTTAGCGGCACCGGGAAGCGCCCCCCGACCCCAGCCAGCCCGGACCCCCCTCCCGCGTGTCCCCCCCGGTGCTCACCCTGCGGCGGTGCTGGCGGAGCGCGGGCGGCAGGAGCCCCCCGGCCCCGGGCCGC
>VYZT01063256.1:38430-50503 GCA_013400735.1 Pomatostomus ruficeps
TTCTCTGTCCCACATCCCCTCATCCCTCCGTTTTTCCATTCCTCAGCCCCCATTCCATCCCTCCCCTCTGTCCCAGCCCTTCACCCCTTAGGATCGCAGAATGGTTTGGCTTGGAGAGGCCTTTCAGCCCACCCCACTCCACCTCCCTGCGCCTCCCGGCCGGGCTGCTCCAAGCCCCATCCTCCCTTCCAGGAATGGAGCATCCACCGCCTCTCTGGGCAACCCGGGCCAGCGCCCCGCCACCCTCATGGAGAAAAACTTCCTTTATACCTCACCTAAACCTCCCCTCTTCCTGATTAAACCCTCAGCCCCCATCCTGTCACAACAGGCCCTGCTGCAAAGGATGCAGGGGACACCTGCAGTGTCCCCTCACTGGTGGCCACATGGGCATCGATCCCAGCCCCTCTCAGCTGTGCCAGGAGCTGTGTGCCCATCAGTGAGCGCACACAGACCCGTGTCACTGTCGTGTCACCGCAGTGGCAGCCACCAGCTGACCTCGGCTCGGGCCACCGGCGCTCAAAGGTCACCCAGAGATGGGGCTGCAGAGCAGGGCCCAGCCGAGGGGACAGCGTGACACCAGTGCCACCCCCTGAGTGCCACTGGAGCTGGGCACGGGGATGGGGATGGGGACAGGCAGGGAGGACAGGACCTGGGATGCAGCAGGACCTGAGAGGGCAGCAGGGTGGGTGGCCCAGCAGCTCCGGGCACTCCCCGTTTCCGGGAGCCCTGGGCTGGTGTCACCATTGACTCACAGTTTCTGTCCCCTCGTGCACCTGCAGTGGGTTCCCCTGGCACGGCCGTGTGTCACAGCCCAGGGATGCCAGGGGATGGGGATGGGGGCCTGTGGGAGGCATCAGGGTGCCCAAATCAGTGACACAAAACACCCCAAAACAAGAGAGGAGCAAGGCGAGGACAAAGACCTGCCTCAGTTTCCCTTTCCACAAGGAAAACCTCCTGCCCAGGAGCAGAGGGGACCCTTGTGGTGGCACTTGACCATCCCAGACTCCTCGCTGTGTGTGACCCCAGCACTGTTGCTCTGCTCCCTTTGTCCCAGGGGCTCCTCCGCTCCTGGGAGTGCTTTTGGCATTCCTGTCCTTGAGCTGCCTCCTGGGCAAACAGGGCTTTGGGGGAACAAAGAGAGGCAGAGATTGTGCGGAAAGAGCAGAGATAGGTGAACCCAGCCTCTGTGTGAAGAGGAGAATCAGGCAGGCCAGGATTTCCCTGGATTAGGAGGATTTTTCTCCCCCAGATCTGGCATTGCACAATTTCCGGCGGGGGATTTGAGACCTTCCCCCCGAGCAGATGCTCCGGGGGATCCTCACGGTGACAAATGACCCGCCAAGTGCTGAATCTGCTCCGGGGGATCCTCACGGTGATAAATGACCCGCCAAGGGCTGATGCCGGCGGGGATGTCCATGCAGCAGCTCCTGGGAAGCTTTGGGACTGCAGGGACCCACAGGTGATTGGGGCTGAGCCACTCACAGGGTCACCCTTGTCACCAGGACCAGTCAAACGCCCCTCTGACAGTGACCCCACACCAGCCTGGCCTCCACCTCCCTCACCTGGGGACACCGCTGGGGCCGTTTTGGGGATGGGACCCAAATGCTGGCCCTGGGGACATGGACGGACGGGGGCTCCAGTGTGTGATGCCACCCCGCCTGCCACCCACACGTCCCGCTGTCACACATCCGGCAGAGCCCGGAGCAGGATCTGAGCAAGGGTGAGAGCACCCGAAACCAGACAGCCCTGCCAGGCTGGGCCGGCCGGGACAGGGAGGAGGGGCTTGGGGGCAAAAAAACAGCGGCGAGGTGATCCCGGAGCTTCTGGGGGGCCACAGAGCAGCCTGGGCGTGGGGACAGCGCTGCCTGGCACCGCAGAGCTTCCCCGGGGCTCAGGGCACCTCCCGCTGCCGGGCAGGGAGTGACAGGGACAGAATGGGCCGAGGGAGTGAGCAGGGCTGGAAGCAATGGTGCATTTTCCTCTCCTTTCTCTGCACCCTCAGGGCGGGTGGCTGCACGCACAGGGAGCTGGGGCTGGTGTCACCCCGGGGCTGTGGGCACTGTCCCCTCCCTGCACAGCCGGGCAGCGTTCAGTGGTGTTCCTGCAGCCCAAAGGGGCTCGGGACAGCGTTTGGCAAACGTCCTGCCAGACTCCGCGGCTGCTACCCGAGAGCTTCTTGGGGACAAAGGGGACACATTGCGTGGCTGCACGTGGCAGCTGCCCTGTGCTGCCCACCCCTCTCCTGCGTGGGACCCTGGGGACCGTGTCACACGGCAGGGACGGATGAGACGGGGCCAGGATGGGCTGGCACACGGCCTCTGCTCCCTCCCCGAGGATCCAGGACTCCCGTGGGGATGGCAGAGCGGCTCCGAGGCTGCTGCAGTGGGGTGAGGACACCCTGGGGACACCCGTCAGACTCGGGGGGTGGCAGCCCCATGCATAGCCCCACCCACCTCGTTAAATAGCCACGCCCCTCATTACATAGCCATGCCCCTATTGCCATATAAGGATATCCTCACCATATGAGGAGGCCTCATTAGCATTCAATGCGCGTTGCTATATAAGGATGTGTCATTAATATTAATGAGAGCTGATTGATTTAATTACCCCCTCTTTAATATTGATGTGTCTCTCATTAATATGAATGTTTTCATTTTTGAGCCCCTTATACCCATTTCTGACCCGGGATTCGAACCCGTGGCGGGAGCGGATTTGGGTGCGGTGTCCCTTTACCCCCCAGACTCTGTCCCCGTGTCCCCCTCCCCGACCCCGTGTCCTCCCCCGGTGTCCCCGTGTCCCCTCCCTCACCCGCTGTCCCCTCCCCGCAGGTGTCGCTGCTGTCCCTTTTCCCCCTCCCGGTTCTGCCCGGTGAGAGGCTCTCGGGTCCTGTTTGCGCAGTGCCCGGAGCGCCCGGGGTGAGAGGGGCCCCTCCAGCCCTCTCCAGCGGGACTTTGGCACCTTCAGAGCCCCTTGAAGCCGCCGCAAGTGCCCGCCAGGGCCTGGGAAAGGCCGGGGGCGTCCCGGAGCCCGGCAGGGAGGGACGGAGGAAGGGAGGAAGGAAGGAGACGTGGCCGGGCGCGATAGGCTGGGGCAGGGCTCGCTGCTGTGCCCGCGGGTGCGCCGGTGCCGGGACGGGCGGCTGGGGGCAGTGCCAGCCGTGTCCCCAGCCGTGTCCCCAGCCGTGATCGCTTGCCACTGCAGGTGCTGGGACAGGACAAGCCGCGGTGGCAGCTCGATTTGTTCGCTAAGGAGGAGGAGCGGGTGTCACTCGTGCTGCCCAGGGAGGGAAAGGGCAGGAGCAGCCCTGAGCAGGGAGGATTCCGGCCGGTGACACCGCGGGGACACGCCCGGGGCTCCCAGCCTGGCTGGGGACCGGGGCCGAAGCTGAGATGGGAGCACAGAGGGAACCTCAGCCCGGACTCCAGCGGAATTCCCGGGTCCCGCAGCTCCCGCCGCAGCCCCGCGGGAATGCGGGCAGGACTGGGATGCTCAGGGATGCTCTGGAAGGGCCAGGAGAGCGTTTAGGGCGCTATGGCCATCGCGGGAACTCCGGGACACCCCGGGGCACACCGGGACACCCTGGGACACACCGGGGAACACCGGGACACACCGGGACACACCGGGACACACCGNCACACCGAGGAACAACGGGACACCCCGGCACAGCGCCCGCTCCCAGCCCTGCTCTTCTGCCTGCCCGGTACCCGCTGGCGATGGGGAAACTGAGGCACGGAGTGGCGGGCAGCGCTGTCCCCCGGGCGGGGGGTGCCCGGTGCGGTGTCCCCAGCGCGTCCCCGTCCCCGGTGCTCCCGGAGCCCGGCAGATGGCGCCCGGCGCCCGCCGGTGGCGGCGGACGGGGACAGGGAGCGGGAGGGACCGGGGGGAGCTGTGATGGACCGGACTGGGCAGCGCCGATTCGTGCCGGGCCGGGCCGGGCTGGACTGGGCTTGTCCGTGCGGGCTGGGCAGGGCTGGACTGGCCCGTGAGGGACCGTGCAGTGCTGGGCTGCACTGGGCTGCACTGGGAGGTACCGGCAGCTGGATTGGAATCGTTTGCCCCCTCCAGGTCCGGTGCTGCACCCCGGGCAGCAGCCCCCAGCCCCCCCAGCTCCCCGTGCTGCCGCCTGGGGCAGATCCTGTGGTTTCATCCGCACCGGGTGGCGATGGGAGGGCGCTGGGGCTGGGCTGGGTTCACGCACACCGCGAGCAGAATCTGTTGGTTCCGGGAGGACTTTGTACCCGCGCGTGTAACAATTAGCGCGGGAGGTGAAAGCCTCGCTGTGTTTTCACAACATTTATTGCCCTTTCCAGAAGGAACTCGGCGCTGCAGAGGAGCAGCATCCTGCTGGGCTCACCCGGATCCCCAGGGACACGGCCTGTCCCTCCGGACCCCACGGCTGCATGTGCCAGGGGCAAAATGCGGCTGCTGGGAGCTGCGTGTGTGCCCCAGGACAGCCCCGCGTCCCTCCAGCCCATCCCGGCAGCTCCCAGCCCCTCCAGGGCCCCTCCGGGACCATGCACAGACCTCGTTCCTCGTGGGCACTGTGTCCCCCTCTCCGTTTTTCTGGTGTCCCCTCCTTTTTAAGCCACCTTTTCGCTGGAGTTGGTGGCTTTCGGTGGGGAAAAGCTCCTGGATGGGTCTGTGAGGGCTTTGGGAAGGAGTGGGGATGGCTCTGGTGGCAGCCGGGGTGGCACCCTGAGCTGCACACGCACACAGAGTGACCCCACCGCTGCCCAGTGCCGGAGCCACTCGCCTGCCTGCGGTGACAGCGCCTGGTGTGAGCTCGGGAGCCCCGCAGGAGCTGCGGTGACAGCCAGGCAGGGGGGACGGATGGGAAAGGGCACTCGAGGATGGTCCCTGGCAGCAAATGATGCCTCCCTGTGACTTGTCCCCTTCTCTTTGCTCTGCCCTCGTCCCCAGGCTGGTGGCACAGCTGCCTGTCCCCCTTAGCGCTTGCCCAGGGGGATCCCCCAAACCCTGCCCCTCCCGGTGGGCCGGGAACGGCGCTGGGAGCCCCGAGACCCTCCTGAGGGGAGTGAGGAGCCCCCAGCCCAGCGCACGGGGCGGCTGCCGGTGCAGAGCCCCCTGAGCATCCCCGGGACCGGCACCGGGGACCCCCGGGGGGGCCGCGCATCCCCGTCACGGTGTCCCCTCACGGTGTCCCCTCGGGGGGCGGGGACACGACACGGCCACACCCTTTATGCAAATCTCGGCGCGGCGGTTGGCTGGGGCGGGGCCGGGCTCCGCGGCCGGGCTATAAGAACGGGGGGAACAATGCGCCCGCGGTCCCGGCTCGGGGGCTGGCACCGGGGTGGGGGTCCCCCCTCATCCCTGGGGCTGCCCCTCTCCTCAGCGCGGCTCTTGGGGGGGTTCCCCCGTTTTTCTCGCCGCCGCCCCCTCCTTTCCCCGTGCCGAGATGGAGTTTGACTCGTACCAGCACTACTTCTACGATCACGACGCCCTGGAGGATTTCCACCGCTCCACGGCTCCCAGCGAGGACATCTGGAAGAAGTTCGAGCTGGTCCCCACGCCGCCGCTGTCCCCGCTGGGTGTCCCCGGGGAGAAGGGCTGCTGCTCGGCGGCGGAGGAGCGCTCGGGATGGCTCTCCCGGTACTGCCTGGCCGGGGAAGAGCCGGAGTATCTCATAGGGACGGGGCAGATCTTCGGGAACCTGAGCGCTTTCATCCTCAAGGATTGCATGTGGAGCGGGTTTTCAGCGCGGGAGAGGCTGGAGAAGGCGATGACGGAGAAACTTTCCACGGGCACGCAGAGAGCCACGCCGCACAAGCCGTCCTTCGCGCAGGATTTTGGGTTCAGCAGCTCCGTCAGCGAGTGCGTGGATCCCGCCGCCGTCTTCCTTTGCCCGCTGGCCGAGAGCAAGATCCCCGCGTCCTCGGGCTCCGAGGGCCAGAGCGATTCCGGTAAGGGACGGAGCCGCTCCGCCGCCGCCCTGCCCGGCCAGGTGCCCCCGGCCTTGCCGGAGCCCGGCGTGGGGAACACGCGTGTCCGCACATGTGCGCGCCGGGAGCCTCCCAGCCGGGCTGCGCCTTTGTTGGGACTCCGAGCGAGCCCCGGTCCCGGCCCCACGAACAAAGCGGGCTCGGCTGCTCCCCTTTCCCGCGGGGGTTCTGCTCGGGAATCCCCTGTCCCTCTCGGGAGGGTGCTTGGGACTCTGGTGGCCCCTCTCGCTCGTCCCGGCCCCACGGAAGCCTCGTGGGAAGGCTGAAGGGCAACTTTGCAGCTCGCCGCGGAAAGTTTGGGGTTTCGAGCTTTGCGGAGCGCTCTGCCGCCGGCTCGTGAATCCGGCCGCTGCCCCCACGCGGGCCGGGCTTCCCTCGGGACAAAAGGCAAAGGATGCCCCGGGGGCGGCAGGTTCGGCAGCAGCGGCGCGTCCCCCGCGGCGGCGGCTCGGGCGGACGGGCAGGAACAGCCGCACCGTCCCAGCCCAGCCCCGGGGCGCGTCTGCCGGTCCCGCGGGGGTGTTCCCACAGGGGGTCAGGCTGGGGAGCGGACACCCCCGAAACCCCCCCGCCAAGGGCGATTTGGTGCCGCTGCCCCGCGTCTCTCCAATCTCACGGCGATTTTCGGTGTTTATTTGCAAACACCCTCCGGCTCTCCACCAACCCCCCCGGCCCCGCAGCCCCGCGGGGCCCGTGCGTTGTTTCCGTGGCTCCCACGGAGGCCGGGCTGACTCGGCTGCCGTGGGAGCGCTGCCGCGGTGCCGTGACCCCGTTAATAAATCTGCCGGTGGCCGCCACCTGCGCCGGTGAGTCACGGCGCGGGGCTTAATGCCATTAGCAGCCCGGGGACGGTAAGCCAGGTCGCGGGCTTTAAGAGGCTTAACCCAGATGTGCGGGGGGCCTGGCGGGGGCCGGGGGATGCCGGTGGGGTCCCGGTGCCCGGGGGTCCCGGGGGGTCCGGTCGCGCCACGTGGGCGCCGAACAAAAAGCAACAGATTGCAAACAATGAGCGGGGCCGCGCTGATTGACAGGAGAGCAGACCAATAGGGTGGCGGGACGGCCGGCCCGCCTCGCTGGGCAGCCAATCAGCGGTCTCAGGAGGCGGGGCCGAGTGTCCGAGTTTATTAATGAGCGTGTGTGTGTGCGGGGCTGTGACACCGGTGGGTGTCCCCGTCCCCGTAACTCCGGTACCGGGGGGGCTTTGGGCTTGCTGGGCTCCGCCCCCAAAGCCTGGAGGGTTTGGGGACACTGGCAGGAGCCCCCTCACAGGAGGGTGAGCACCAGGCCGCTGCCCACGGTGCTGGCGGGGCTTTGAGCATCTCGGGGGACCTTTAGCAAGTGGCTATATTGTCCCCCAAAGCCTAAGAAATAGCTGGAGACCCTTTTCCTAAAGCGAGAGCGATCGCGGATGTGTCTGGAGCCCGGTCATCTCGCTGTCCCCAAAGCCAGCCCTCCTGCCACTGAGATGGGACAACTGCGATGGCAACAGGCGGGATGATTTGGGGCCAGTTGTGCTTTATTTAGGTCTTTCTGTTCCTGGGCTCGAGATGCCTTTGAGCTTCAGGGTCTGCTGGAGGGACCTCTTCACCTCTCCCTCCCTCCCCGCACAGTGGGGGATTGTCCCCTCTGTCCCCGGGAGGCCGGCGCTGAATGGGCTTTATCACTTGTGAAAAGTAACAAGTCAGCGAGGTGGGAAGCGGCAGCCGAGGGGAACAAAGGGTAGTTCTGCCCTCATATCCCTCATTTACAATTCCAATGGGCCATGAAAGCACCCGGCCGGGATGAACTTTGGAACCAGGCTGGCCCAGCATCCCGCTCCTCCAGTTCCTCCCCCACCAGGCAGGCGGGCTCGGGTGTTTCTTGCCCGATGCTCCTTTATGATGAACACATGTTGCTTCTGGGGCTGAAGCGAGGCAGAAGTAAAACCTCTCAGTGCGATTTTGGGGGACCAGGCACATGAACGGGGAGGGAATACCACCCCTTCCCACGTGATGGTATTGAAAGGGAATTCAAATCACACAATCCCTTCTGGAGGTCGCAGAGTTTGCAGTTTATGATCAAACTTCAGTGGGGAGGTTGTCCAGGGGGCTGTGGGGACCCCCAGAAAGGTGACGAGGGGTGACTGGGCGTTCCCAGCTGATGGGGATTTGTTCTTTCTTTGCCGTGAGCAGAAGGCGAAGAGATCGACGTGGTGACGGTGGACAAGAGACAATCGCTGGGCCTGAGGAAGCCGGTCACCATTACGCTCCGGGCCGACCCCCTGGACCCCTGCATGAAACGCTTCCACATCTCCGTCCACCAGCAGCAGCACAACTACGCCGCCCGCTCGCCGCCAGACTCCTGTCCCCCACCGGAGTCACCCCAGCAGCAGCAGCAGGAGGAAGATGAGGCACCCAGCGCCGAGGACGGGGCACCCAGCGCCGAGGATGAGGCACCCAGCGCCGCAGAGCCGGCCCCTGCCCTGCCTCTGCCTGAACCCGGCTTGCCCAAACCCAGCAGCAGCCCCGGCTCCGACAGCGAGGACGTGGCCAAGAGGAAAAACCACAACTACCTGGAGCGCAAGCGGCGCAACGACCTGCGCTCGCGCTTCCTGGCCCTGCGCGACCAGGTGCCCGGGCTCGCCAGCTGCCCCAAGACCCCCAAAGTGGTGATCCTGAGCAAATCCTCGGAGTACCTGCAGTCCCTCATCAGCGCCGAGAGGAGGATGGCAGCCGAGAAGCGGCAACTGCAGCTGCGCCAGAACCAGCTGCTCAAACGGATTGCTCACCTCAAGGGGCACTAGCACCCAGCATGCCCCCCACCCTGCTCCCCACGACCCCCCAGCTCCTTCTCAATTTGCACATTTTTTTATTTTTTCGGTTGCTTGTCGAACTGTTGGCCCCGGGGGCTGGAGCACGCGGCAGTGGCTGCGGGGATGGGTCCACAGAGGAGAGCCCCTACACCTGGGGTTGGCTTTTTGGCACCGGGTGTCCCAAGATTTCTCTTCTTCCCACTGTGAGGCTTCCTCAGTGACTGCTCCAGAGTCTTTTCCCCCTCCCGAGCAGCCCCTGCACCCCTCTCTGCCATTTGCATCGCTGGGAGCTGCCCCTGGGCATCCACCTCGCTCTAAAAATCCCAAGCAACCACGTCTGCCTGGGCTCCTGGAAGCGGGCAGGCCCAGAGCCCGGCACGGGGCTCGCCGTGGATGGATCCCACGGAGATGGTGGCGGCGGGATGTGTCTGTCACCGGGACGAGCAGCACCCTGTGGGCAGTCCCCTGGCTCGGCTGGACCGTACCTCACTTCCCTGTCACTTCACGCAGTAGCTGGTCCTGGATTTTGTTTTCTAGAAACTGCTGCTGTACCTGCGAGTCTTATACTGGAGGCTGTGTTTTTATACTGTATTTTTGTACCACTTTTTGAGAAGTATTGGTAAAGAGTTTGCTTTTTTATATATATATAAATATATAAAAACTTTTTTTTTTTTTTTAGGGGGATTTCCTGCTGTGGGGGAGGGCTCAATCCTGCTGCACTTTAGGGAGATCAGGAAGGGGCTGGTTCCTGCTGGACCCTTGAGCTGAGTCCTCGCAGAGGCCGTTCACCCCCCTTGCAGCTCTCCAAACCACCCATTTGCAATAACGGGGGATTTTTACCCCTTTCCTATCCTTGTGAGCATCCTCGTGACCCCTTTTCCCACTGTTGTGAGCACCCCTTCACCAGCGGCCACTTAAAAATCCCCAGCGAGGCTTTGGGCTTTGCAGGGGCCAGGTTGGGCTGCGCTGCCTTCCCTGTCTGTGCCCCGCTGCTGCCCAGCCTGCGGTGGGCTGCGAGGGTGGCACTGTCCCCTGTCCCCTCCCGGGGTGCTGGCAGGGGTGGTCCCGCAGGAATGGCACCCTGGCGTCCCTGCTGACCTGCTGAGAACTGTTAGAGTTAACACTGGTTGGATTTAGCACTTTCTTCGTTACCTCACACTTCACAAATAAATAAGTTTGCAACAGCCTGGGTTGGCTTTTTCCGTGGGTTTCCGTGCATCACTGTGGGGCTCCTAGGGGGGCTGCTCCAGCCCCTGGGTTTTGGGGTGTCCTGGGAATGAATAGAAATGAATCTGTTTTGCACCAGGGCTCGGCTGCACCGAGACTGAGCTCTTTGTCCTGGTTTTCTCCCAGCGCATGGAGGAAGAAGTGATCATGGTGGTGGTGGGGCCAGGGAAATGAATCACCTGGATTATTTTTCCTCCTTTTAAGTGGTTTTATTGGCGAGGAAGGGCAGAGAGCCCAGGCTGGGCTCGGGGAAGGCTTTGATGTAACTATAAACCCCCCTAATGGGGTTTGGGGCAGGGGTGTGGGGTGATCGCTGCCCCACGGGTCAGGGGCCGGGGCTGTGTTGGCAGTAACCCCACAGGGAGGGGGGAACGCAATCCCCTCGCTGCCAGGGGCACTGGAGAGCTCCACATCCCGGATCTGCCAAGGGGATGAAATGATCTTTACGTGTGAGTTCTCCCTGCTGCCCCCAAACCCGATGCCTTTGGGTTTCCTTTGTCCTGGCGGCAAAAGTCTGGCTCTAAATGCAGGAGGGATTTGGGATTGTGTTACTGCTGAGGAGCCGGAGCCTCGATCACCCGGCGGGAACCGGCCTTGCACGCCCGTCCCCGTGGGTCCCAGCAGCGTTTCACACTCCGTGTGTGGCGTCACCCGGTGTCACAGCCTTTCTGAGCTGCATTAAAAGGTGCTCCCGTGACCCACAGCTTAACCAGGCAGCGGGGTGACCTAAATCTGACACCTCGCCCATGCGCAGGAAACAAAGCCCAGCCGCACCAGCCCCTCCAAGAGTTATTTTTGTGTTGTGTTTTTTGTGACGCTCACACTCGCAGCCTGGTGTCTTTTATCAGCTCAAGGTGACCCTCCCGAGGAGGTTTTTAGTAAGTTGGGCTTTTTCTTTTCATGCTGAAGGCACAGAGGAAGTTTAAAGTGCTAATTATCTTTCTTGGAAGTGATGAGCAGAGCCACGGACTGAGCTGAGACCGTCACCAGTGGGAGATGGAGCGGCTCCCAAATCAAACTGAGGAACTGAGCTGCAGTTTGCAAATACCTTTGAGTTCTCCTGCATCCACACGTATCTACCTGAAACTTCCCTGGTTGCTGCAGCACGTGTCTCCTCTCATATTGTCAAGAAGGAGACTGACAGTGCTATGAAGTGAACAAAATAAGCACACAGGGCTTTCCTACTCGCTTGTTCAGCGCTGCAATTACCACAAATTGGTATTTCAAAGCCTGAATTAGTTATTTTTTAATGCACACTGCCCTGCTCACACCCTGCTCTTTGCTGCACCCCCCCAAACCACTCCTGCTTGCCCACCACATCTCCCCTCCCGTCCCCACGCCGGCCCGGGGGTGTCGTGGGCACGATGCCGCCTTCACGCCTGGGCTGGCAAATTTTTAGGACAGTTTCCCGAGGCGGCGATAATCCCTTCGCTGCCGAGGGGGGCCGGCTGCCCACACCCCCCTGGCCCGCAGCCTCGCTCTCCCTGTTGCCATGGCGAGGGATGTGTGTTGCCAGGGAGAGCAGCACCGCGGAGGTGCCATGGCAACGGGCTCCCCTCTTCCCGCCCCTCTGTTGCCACGGAGACAGCGGCCCGCTCCCCATCCCCTCCTGTTGCCGTGGCGATGGGGAGAACGAGCCTCGGTGGAAGCCGCGGTCGCCACGGCAACACGCTCCTCTCCGTTGCTACGGCAGCAGCCCCCTCGCATCATCCTACTCTGCCCCGTTGCCATGGCAACAGCCCCGCTCCCCATCGCTTTGCCCCGTTGCTATGGCAACAGCATCCTTCCCAGCCCGTCCTAAAAAAGGGGTCGCGGGGCAGAGCCCTACGTATGGACACAGGCGTGGGGGTTTGGGGGGTAACGGGGAACCCAAAGAGGGAGCGGGGATGGGTTTGACCACCCGGGACACGGGGACGGGACCGGGCCGGGGAACGGGGGTACTGGGAGGGGGACCCAGGAGCACGGAGGGGGCCCGGGCAGGGGAGCGGAGCCCGGCGGGCAGGGGCACACGGTGCTCTCAGGGGCACAAGGTGCTCTCAGGGGCACACGGTGCTCGCGGCCCGGCCCCGTCCTCCCCGCGGGCGGCCCCGGCCCC
>VYZT01063257.1:0-52893 GCA_013400735.1 Pomatostomus ruficeps
CAGCCAGCCTTCTCTATCTCCCCGCAGAGGGACAGAGAAGTAGCTTGAACAGCACTTGCCCCTTCCCCCACCAACCACCCCAAGACACACCAGCCTGAAATATACAGTTTATGTTAGATCTTAGCAAAAATTTCCTCACTAAAAGGGTTATCAAGCATTGGAACAGGCTGCCCAGGGAAGCTATGGAATCACCATCCCTGATGATGTGTATATGTGGCACCTGGGGACATGGTTTAGTGGTGGACTTGGCAGTGTTAGGGTGACCGTTTGCCTTGATCTTAGAGGTCTTTTCCCAGCCTAAATGATTATACAATGTTTTTTTTCTGTTTGGCTGATATATGGCAACATTCCCATGCACTTGTAGACTTATCTAATGGCCCAGTATGTTCCCCTACTTTCTAATTTTCAGTCCCATAGCAGAGTTGCCAGGGTAGAAATAACAAGAGTGAAGAAAATCCCTTACCCAGGAAGACATCAGGATTTGCCGCATCCCCAGTAATCTCTGTATGCCTAACTGCATTTAGTTATTATGTTCTGTCAGGGTGCTTCTAGACCAGGTAGCAGTCCTGTGGTCTTGTACTTGAGGAACCCTGCTGAAGCCACAAGCTGGTAACTTCCCATATCTGTATATAGATACATTTAGGGTGCTTTTTTACAAAAAAAGCCCCGGACAAAGAAGGAAAATAGCAGTAGCCTTTAGCCTTTGTCTCAGAAGGGGTATTAAATCTTGATAGATTTTTACTAATAAATATATCTTGGTGTGTTTTATGTCCCAACATCTCACACAGAATGCTTAATGGAAAAATCCTTCTATAGGTAAATACCAGTTCAGTCATGGAAAATTATATCTCTACAAACACCCACTGTTGTGCAGTTAGTTCTTGAAGTGATCAAGGAAAGTGTGACCCAAGTGGGACTAATTTGGCCCTTCACATATGGTATATAAAGCTATGCATAAGAGATCATTAATCTGGAGAAGAGGCCAGCCTAGCATTAATTGTGTCTCTAGGCTACACATTCTTCAGCTGATGCAAGTGAAAAAGTACAGATGTCATTTTGGCCCATGGACAGATACCATATTTTTTTACTGATGCCACAGAAAAGCTGATCATGAACAAAGTGGCTAATAAAAGAGCATATATTATAAAAGGTCTCAAGTTTAAATAATTCACTGCTTCACACCAAAATATCCATGTAAATAAAAAAAAAAAGTGAAATCATCAAATTTAACTTTCTTACAGCAAAGACGTTGCCATATTTTGGCTATAAATTTCTTCATAAAAATGGCACCTATTAATATGAATTTTATATCATATTAAAGTACAAAAAGCTCATAAAGAATAATTCCATGCAATACAATTTTTCTTTGTGTTCTGTCTTTCCTTAAACTATGTCTCTAAATCATTTGCAGAATGAAATCATACTATTTAATTTTATGATTTAGATTATTAGTTCATATAACTCTCCTGTCATGTACCTCAGGTTCTCTGTAGACTTTGTTGGAATGGGCCATGCAGTCACTTTGTCTAGTTTCAACAGGATAAGCAGACAGAAGCCAGGCCAGCGTGAGTGCTCAAGAAAACCCTTTTTGCCCTTTATGCTTCCCCTCTCTCTTCCTTCCAACTGCAGCCAAGAATTAGTCACAGCTGCATTTCTTCAGGTTTTATAAGCTTGTCTTAAGCTCTGCTTCCAAAAGGGAGGTGAAGCCAGGCTTGGGCACTGCAACCCATTTAAATTCCACCAGCACTTACTATTAAGTGCAGAGTCTAATCATTTATTAAAGGCAGAGTTGTGGAAAGAGGTAGAACCTTGAAATCCTTCTGCTGCTATTATTGCTGGGTAGGCCACTAAGAGAGACATATGCTCAGTCTTCAGGACGTTTTGCAAAGTGCTCTGTTGCTCTGCTGTGGCTGATTAGAGTCCTGCTGTGACTCCTCTGCTGCACTGGCAGGGCTTCCTGGTGCCACCTGCACATGGAGTTCCGGGACAGTACATGCTCTGGAAATACATTCCCTTGCCATGACCCCTGCAAACATCACAGAAGACAGGAAAAGAGATGCCACCGCAATTTCATTTTCTCTTGTTTGTCTGAGAAAGCCATTATCTCATCTGCAGCCCACAGTAAATGTGTCTCTATCTGGGCAGTCCAGGAGACGTAATACATGAAACATCCTTTGCCAGGAGACAGAGTCAAGCAAACTGCAAACTGAGACACTAATTTGGAGAATCCCTTGTCTGTTCAGTCTCTCAGCTTGCTGGCACAGAAGACAAAAGCAAAATTCTCACTGCATTCAAAGCCATAAGGCATCATGAACAACCCTGAAGGGTGTTCGTTCCTCTGGCCAGCTGGCCTGATGTTATTTGGGAAAACAAGATCTTTTATTTCCTACCTCTCTGCTGCAGAGACAGACGATGAATTATTTACTTCCTCTCCTAAGCCACCCTACAGCTCTGCTGTGCACAGATGCAGCTTTGGCCTCAAAGGCCAGGGCAGATGAGAGCTGGTCCCCTGGCCAGTGGCCAGGCAGCAGCAGGGGTTCAAGCCAGGGTCAGGGGCAGCGCAGGCAGCAGCGGCACACATGGGCACACAGCCCTCCTGGTCTGCCTCACACCACGGGACACCAAGGGCTTTGCAGTGGAAGAATGATAAAGTGGAGCTGGGGGAGATGTTCTATAGCAAGGGCTGAAATTTTGGTTATGGTCAAAATTGTGACCAGACTAGAATCCATTGGGTTAGGCTGATTCCTTCTCTTTTAAAGCATCTCTGCATCCGTGGAGTGGTGTCTGAAAACTGTCTCTGCCAAGCAGAGAGTACAGACATGAGATGGTTATGCCACTGCTGAAAAGTAGCTGACTTACATAAAAGAGAATTATTTTTTAAATCCTCTGCAATCCTGAGCCGTTACAATCACATGTTATATAAATGTGAACATTGTGATTTAGCCAACTGTGCCTCTTTCTCTTTTGCTCTTCATTTGCCTGTCACATGGAAGATCTCAATATAAAATTTTGCAGACATGTTTGTGATTCACAAGCTATTAACCATTTTTTCCTTTTCTTTTTGTAACTCACACTTCTGGGTCACACAAGTAAGGCTTAGCCTCCCTGGTGATGTGCAGATCCGCCTGAAGCCTTTGCCACTGTTAACAAATATTCCAGAGGTGGTACAGAGATCATCTCTCAGAAAGTGCAGCTTATTTTAAATTCGCTCACTGCAGCTCCTCATTTCAGCTGGTGCCCCGCTGTGTTTAATTGGCCTCTGAAAGTACGTGTTCTTTATATCTTGATTATTTTGAGTAGGAGGTGAGAGCAGAGAAGGGAAGTCAGGGGAGACCTGCCAGGAGTGGAAGAGGACAGAGGAGGGGCAATAGGCAAGTATTGCAGCAGTGGAGTGAGTTATCATAACATGGTACTCAGAAATGCCTTAGGGCAGATCTTCACACAGGGTGAAGAAATGTAGCTAGGAATCTAGCTAATCACACTTCTTCTTATGAGAAATGGATTTTAAAAGTTTGGGAATCATTTATTTAGTAAAATTCATTAGCACTAACAAATGAAAGGGTGCCAAGGTGTGTCCTGAGAATATGAACTTCATTGTCCATGCGGACAAATTTTTTAAATGCCTTGGCATAATTTTATCCTGAGCTGGACAGAATTCATCCAAACAATTCCCAGTTGGGCACTGACACAGTTCTGGAGTTAGCAAGGGCCAAGGCCCATGGCTGGCTGGCAATCTGGATGCAGCCAACTGTTTTAACCTGTGGCTGAGTTCAATGGGATGATCTCAGCTAAACCAGACCAGGATTTCACGCTCAGAAAAGAGGTATTCTCTTTACAGATGAAAGAGTGCAAATAGTAAATCCCATCTTGAATGGTTAAAAAAAGAGGGGGAAATGTATACTATACTATTTAGCACTAAAGATGTCTTTATAGTTCATCAAGTTCACAGACAATTCTCAAAATCACCAAATTTACAGTAATAATCTCTTTAAATTTCCTGCAGATTGACAAACAGCACAAATGTCACAGCACCATTTCCTGGGTAAGTGCTGCAGCCAGGAGGTTATTTTGAAGCTGATGGGCAGAAAGTCCTGCCCAGAGAGCTCTGAGGGGAGGTGAGCCCCCTACAAGCCAGTGCCTGTGTTCACAGCCCTCAGGCTCCTCTGCTGCTGGGCCAGCTCTCTGCACAGGGTCACCTCTCTGCTCAGCTTGGACTCTCCATCAAGGCTCTGCAGTCTATGCATGTCCCTGGAATCAAGAGCTTGAGCCACATAAGCTGCAAACAATACAACTTCCATGGGCTGCAGTGGGTCGACTCACATGCTTCTTCATAGGTATTTAGGTGATCTGCAGAGATTTGCTGGACTCTTCATCAAAATCCAGCAAAAAACCCCCATATTTTTATCTACAAAGTTGTGTACTGGTGCTGTATCCTCATGCTGCAGGGAAAATCACTACTGTAATTAATTTAAGAATGTGTCCTTCCTAAACCACACTTCAATGGGGTTGTATTTTTGAATAATTAAGCTTTAGAAAGGAAGTCTAATGAGACTAATGGCTATCAAATTACTAGATTTTGAAAATCATTGATTTTCTCATTTACACTCATACATGACTGCTAAAATTAATTGATTTCATTTGCATATAGAGATTGCATTTGCTTTGACTTCCAGAATGTTTCTTTCCCAAGTTTCTCATCAAACTTTCAATATTCATTTTCATAAAAAGGCAAGTGATCCTCTAACTGTGCTCATTTGCATTGGAACTGAGACATTACCCCTCATCTAAATAAGCACTATTTTAATTATCCTTTTTGTTTGAATATATTCTATCCCAGAATGCTTAGATATTTCAGCTGTACTCATCACCATGGCATCTGAATACCTTATTGAAATTACAATAGAAAACTCTAACATTAAATTATTTCAAGCCTTTTATTCTCTCTCTTTTCTTAGAGAAGCCCTTTTCTTTCTCTTTTCTACCACATCAGCTAAGCTAAGTAACTTTTTTCCACCTCTTACCAACTTTCCACTTTCGCCTCATAACTTTCCCTTCTCTTGCCCCTTCTCTCACTCCCTGGTTGAATGGGAAGGCTGAGCTGTTCATGTATCTGGAAAAGGTTAAGATGCCAAATGACTTGTCTTTCCCCTACTGTAATAAGTAGCACTAAGAAAAATATTAATTCTTTCCAAAAGGACCTATCCCTAACAGCAAAGGAGTTTTTTTAAAAAAGCCTACATAATGATATGTCAATTAAATACTAGTGAAATATGTTGATGCTAACCATTTATCCAGACATATGTCTACTTAGTATCACTAGCCAGCTTCTGTCAACAAGAAAGATGCATCATGATCAGTACATTTCTCTCTATCATCTCTCCCTCATACCATGCTCCTATTCTGCTAAACTGCCTACATGGTTTATTCTCTAATTTTAAAGTATGAAACTATGCCCATCACTTCACAAGTATTTTGGCACTTTACAAAATAATTAAAAAGCAAATATCTGTTCTTATAGGTTGGGTGCTGCTGGATTCTTGTTCGTTAAAAAATTGTTTTGTCAAATTATGGACAGGAAGCTAGATTAAATAAATGTGGTCATTCTGGTCTCTACTCGAGGAAGAAGCCACTGAAGAAAAGCCCTGGGGAGAGGATTTGTGTGAATCAAACTAACTGCGCCCCAAGGCTGCCAGCTGTAGGTGCCACTGGAGGCTGGGAGACCCTCGCTGTAGGGGCTCTCCCAAGGGGGATTTTGAAGAGGGTTCCTGCAGTCAGACATCAGATCAAGCTATTCTGCACAAAAGGAACATTTCTCTAATGTTGGTTCAGTGACATCATGAATTAGTAGCTGTTTTTCTTCACCACACAGTTTTACTCAAAGATCTAATTTATCAGAGGAAGAGACAGGGAGGTCCTGACAATCTTAGTGTCTCCTGACTTGGTACACTGTTGAAAGAAGGCCTTATTGACTGACTATCAGTATCAACAAGGAGCAATTCAAGCAAATTGAAATCCAGTCCTTTGTCTGTCTGCTAGGAAAGGTGGCACTTCTACTGGAATAATAATTGTGATGTGAATATATTTTCCTGAGATCTCAGTGAGCCATGCCATTTTATGAGGCTTGATGACAAGTAATTTGAACTTCAATCAGATCACAAGCCCATCTTGGTTTTCCTGGGTAGTGATGATCTGTGTACTGGATGGCTCTACTGAGGTGTGTGCAAGTCATATGATAACTTTGTAGGAGCTACAGCACTGCAAATAGCACAGGCCCCAACTTCTGGAATCCTAACACACCTCGGATGTTTAGGTTTTATGTTATGTTACTGCTAGAAGTTACTTCTCCAAAGCAACAGGTTAACGGCATGTATACTCTAGCCAGGAGTGCACCTAAAATGGAAATTAGGAGGATCTTTCAAACCATTATAAGATTTCACTTCTTAAAAATTCCATCCACCTGGAGAAACAGAGGTGGGAAATTCAAGCTGAAGTTGGTGATTTTCTGCAGGTTTAATCTTCCAGAGATTAAAAAATCCAAATGATTGAACCACTGAGAAAACCAGGAGCATATTTAATCCAGTAGATTATGTGCTGCAGGGTCTGGTCAGAAAAGTAAAGCAAAAAGTAAATCATAGTCTGAAGGCTTGAGCATGATTTAAAATGCGCTGAATCATGGAATCCTGACAATTTTGACTGTCCAAGTGTTCACGTGACTTTTCATTTTCCAAACCTTTGTTAATATTCTCTTGACCTTCATATTATTTTACCTTTAGCTGTGTCAAACTGAATGCACCCAGTCTGATCCCACCAAAACTAAATAGTTTTGTGCTTCACTGAGAGACCAGCTGGGAATCCCTTGCTGTAGGAGTTAGCCAGGGAGCCATGACCAAATATTAGACCACAGAAATCAAATGAGTAGGAATATTTGTTTTGCTACATCATATCTGCTGAGATGACAGATGTGAACAGAATAAAAACTAAAACAAAAATGTTTCTGCCTTTCCAAAGGAGAACATTTTGAAAATGCCTCTCTGTCACTATCTGCACTGGTTTGTTTATCATCTGTATTTACAGTGATGGAATTGGAGTATGTGAGATCAACTTAGCTAAACTGAACAATAATTAATATTAGATGATCATCATTTTGATACACAGAGGTTAGTTCTTACAAAATCATCCATGCAGGTGATATGCCACAAGGGCAGACTGCATGGACCATAACCACACCATCAATTAGGTGTCTGACCACTGGTAGTGTCACTGGTATTTGGTTTGTGTATCATTTAGGAGTTGGGTAAATTCTTAATATTCATGAGTTTTCTGTAGTCTGCAAGAAACAGTTTTGGCATTTGTAAGGAGACAGCAGAGAATATCAGTGTGCATAGCTATTTATTACTGAGCAAAAAGATGGGAAAAATAACTGAAGTTCAGTCCTATAAATATAAACTCAAAGTCCTGATTCAACCAGATACACAAACATATGTGTAACCTTAGGCTCAGAATTCTTACTACTGACATTTAGATTCCTGGATGCACAGCATGCTAGAGTACAATGTATACAACTTTATCATTTCTAAACAATAATGTCTCAGATGGGTTTAATGAAATAAATCACTGGTCAGTCTCTACAGGCAAAGATAGGGATGCAAACTAGAGAAAAGAACAATGCAAAATCCCTGCTTTTTCAGACCAGCATTCTAATCAAAAATTCATAATTGCAACTTTTAGTTGTGATAATGTGCTGATATCTTAGAACAAATTTGGGAAACAACAGACATTTTTATCCAACTTACAGTCAAAGTTTAAATATTTTAAATTGATCCCTTAAATCAAGATCAGGAGTATTGTCATGAAAGCAACCTAAAGCTTGCTGCATAAAGAGGCCAGCCTGGGCTTTGGTTTTTTGTGAATATTAACATTTTCTTATCTTGACATCATCCTTTCCGGAAAGGAAACTGTTAAATCCTGAGTATGTTCATTAGAATCTCTTGGAGAACAAAATGCAGAGCTAAATGAAGCATGAATACCATCCCAAAATTGCTCTGAGGATGTACTGTGAGCCACAGATTATAAACAGGCTTTGCTGGTTTGGGTGCAGCCTTGTTTAGGGGGCTGTCTGAGGTTTCTTTGAGTGGAATTACATGAAGGTATATAGTGGAGTAATGAAGCAAGGCATTTTAATGAATAGCTCACTGTAAGGCCATTGGCCACCATGTCCCTCACCATTTTTTTGTAGACAATGATTTTGGGATGCAGAAATCACCCAAAATGCATGATCTGTCACCATAGAATGAAGAGGGTGTTTTCTGAGTTTATTCATATGGTCATGCTCTGCAGTAGTAATAATAATATTTAACGTGTCTGGGTCATTCCATTACCAAAGTGCAGGCATTATGGGCTGTAAATTGTGGCTCTAGGGCAGTGGGTGAGCTAAGAGAAAAAGTAATGATCCAGTGTTCCTGCAGGAACTCGTAAGGGCCATGTACCTAGAGGTATCACCCAGGACAGAAGCACAAACCTGTAACTGAAGGATTTTGCCAACTGCAGCTTGTGCTCCCCCTGGCTACTTTGTGCTCTGACATTATCCAGTGCACACAGGAAGGAGATTTTGAGCAAGGGCAGCATCATTAGGGACCCTGGCGCAGGCTCGATGCTGCTCAGAGGCTCAAAGAGCCTTTCATTGCAACTGAAGGGAAGAGGAAGTGCAGACATCTTGAAAATGTGAACGTAAAGACAGGAAAAAGCTGGATTTTTCTTTTCCTTAGGACCTGAAGGAAGAATATAAATTATTTCAAGATTTTTATATATCTTCCAGATATTTTTTCTTTTATTTGATTTTAATATTTAATGTGAAAACAGAAACCTGTTTTGGATCATTTATAATATTTGAATTTTCCTAAATAAAAATGTTTTGTTGCAATTGCAACCAAAATCCAATTGCATTCTTTCAAATATTTTTAGGTGAGGAAAAATTGATTTTAGCTGCATGACAAAACTCATATCTGAAAGTGTTGAACCAGGCCTAAGAATAAGGGACAATGACACAGGTACAGAGATGAAGAGTCTGCCTCTGCCCTCTTAGTTGAGGAAAAATATTTTAAAAACTTCCTGTAGCCTATAGTCACTGTTACTGTGGTCTTGACTAATGAACTAATTGCTAAGTAATACTTTGCAGCAATCAAAAGATACCCAGGATCCCAGGAACAGATCTTTCTAATAACAAAATATTAACCAAAATCAGATGTTTAATCTACTGTAAATTAAATCAGCACCACTTCTGATATGGACTCAAAAATCGGGTTTGATCTCCTGATCCTAGAAGTGTGCTCTGTTCCTTGTACAAGCACATCATGGCTTATGTACCATAGTTGCTCCTATTCATAATAATTAACTGTGGCTGTGTTAATCCATTAATCTGTGCCTGTGCTTGAGACACCAGAAAGATCAAGCTACATCCTAAGCAATAAGTAAGTAAATAAACAAATAAACAAAAAACCCTTACTTTTCTTGAATCTCAAAGTAAAAAGGGCACTGAGTTTGTGCCTCCATGTGCTTCACAGAGCAGATGATGACAAATCATGCTTAAGAAAAGGCTCCACACAAAGCTGCCCCTCGATCGGAACCTCTGCAGATAGCTCTGTAGGACATGCTGAGAGGGATGTGTGTTAAACCCTTCTTCCTAGGAAGGAGAACTACATTCTGGGTGGGGACCTTGGAAACCTGGCTACCATTCTCCCTTCTCCATATGGGAATTAAACTGAGACTAACTTACCTAATTCAGCTCTCAAACTAGAACTGGATTCCCTGGACATTGGCATCTAGTAACACTTTATGAGTTTAAGCTGTGGTTTTACCCATATCTCCAGAAGGATGTATGCCTCCCACAAGTCCTTCATCTCATCTGTGATCCCTGAAAATTCCTGGAATGGCAAAACATGTCTCAAAAAGCAGCGGGTAGTTACATCCGGGTAGTGAAATCCCATCCTTCCTGCTTAGTTCATTTGCCCAGACATGGACATATAGTGCTACCTACCTGGTCTGCTGACACGGCTGCTGTTACTCCAAAAAGATGGAATTCTTTCCTTTGGCCTTCATCATGTCTTCTAAGTCCATATGGATGTTTTGCATACATATTCTAGAGGATTTCCTGTGGTAGTAGGTGTCTTGTCCAAAATACAGACCAGAACCTTACAGGCGGAGTTCTACTCAAGCACAGGACACCTAAATGAAGGTAGATGTCTGCTGGAGGTGCCTAAGTTCCCTTCGTAGCCATTGGAGTGCTAGTTAGTACACCCAGCAGAGTTACTCAGTGCACCCTACAACAGGCAGGTGACATCTAAATTGCTCTTTGGCTTCTCTTACAGTACTGTCTTTCCATGGACTACCATTGAAGTTAGACTCTTCCAGCACAAACAGACACCTTGGTGCAGACACTTAAGATATCTTAAGATGAAGGTACAATCTGCTGCTGACAGCTAAAAGCTCTAACCCTTAGGCCATACGTAGGCTGCTCTGGTTATTGGGGTAAGCCAGGATTGGGACAAGAGGCTTTAATCACCCCTTTAGAAGCAGAGTCATTTTACAGGGGATAAATTACAAATATATCATTGTACAATTGACAGATAAATAGAGATTTGTACTCAAGCTCAAAGACTGGTTCAGGAGGCTCTTGAGGTAAAAAAGGATCATATATTCCTGACTAAAAGGAAATAACACTCTCAGGGGTCCTTAGCTTCGGGAACTGTAGATCATTCTGGCACAGTTAAAGAGAATGGTCAAGCAAGAATATTAGAGCAGAGAGAACAGAAATATTAAAATTAGTCAAGCAATGCAAAATACCTTAAGGACTCACTTCTACAAATTATCAGGACAAGTTAATTGCTTTTAAATGGTATTTTTCTACAAAGAAGTAAGCCAGTTTTAATTGGACAACTTTGGTGATGGTGGTTTTGTTTGTTTATTTGTTTTACGTTAGGCTACAGATTCTTGTGAGCTGCTCCTAGGAGCAAAAGAGAAATGTTGCCTGCTTAACATCTGCTGTCAGATTATGTTGTCTCTGCTATCAGAAATGAATGCAGAAGACCAATTCAAGTTCCTGTCAGCTGTGATGTCTTTTGGACATGTTTCAATCAAGCAGCAGGCTTTTCTTTACACTTAAAGAATCATTAGAACAGCTAAAGTCTTAGGGAAAACACATTTTGATTGCAATTATAAACTAATGTCTAATTCATTTAAATTATCATGTATTAAGTAAATATTTGAACTACTTTGAGATCCATCACACATAATTGTAGCTCTGTCTTGAGTGTATTTCTCCCTCCTCCAAATTCTAATCAATAGCAAGCAAAACATCTTTTCAAGTTAGTGCTGCAGCAATCTGATATGCCAGTGTAAATGCACACAAATTCTCACTAATGGTTATCTGATATTTCTCATATTAACTATTGATGGTCCTGACATTTCACAGTGAACTTGGTGGAAGTTAATGACAAGCCAGAACATCCCTTGGAGGATTCGTTTCCATCTGATGCTTCAGCTCAGCTTAGATTCTGCTGATTCTATGCCTAGACAAACCTTAAGGTGCCCCTGGGCCCGCTGTGTATGGCACAGAGAGTTGCAAAGTGAATTGGCTTCATGTCAAACTATTGTTTCAACAAGCTGAAATCCATCATAGCAATGAGTATGGATGATTCAGCCTCGATGTTTAAGAAAAGACTGTTCAGGCTCCTGTGTGAATCACCTTTTTCCTATCCAAGAACTCATTAACAACTGCAGCTCTCTCATTTTCCACACAGAAAGAAACAAAATGTTATGACACCTATGCTGGTAATGTAATTACAACATTTGGTGTTCTCCCAAGGCCTCTATTTCTAGAGCCAAGTGATTAGATAAGTATCTCAATTTTCAGTCTCTTTCACAGAGGCTTCCAGGAGATATCTTGGAAATGTTATGTTTTTCCTGCAGGCTCCCAAACCAAAGGCAAGTAAGAGTAGTTAATAATGCTTCCTCATTTCTACAGCTCACTATTTTAAGGCAGTCACATGCCTTCAGATGGTCTATCATGTGATATTGTTCAGCTATACTGGTTTCAACGTTAAGGTTGATGTTAGTGTCCATTTCCCCAAAGGGAACCCTCCTACTGTAATATAACCCTTTCTGGGCTAAAAATCTGTAGTGCTGCCTCATTTGACATCAATTAATCTGTTAAATCTGAGCTAGTCAACTGAAGTTTTTTTCTGGTTTGAGCATTGTCCAGCCGACCCCATCACAATGGTGGTGCCATGTTATTTTCTTTTTAATAATGTCCAAAGTTTTTCACCTACTTCAAGATCTACTGCCTTCAGCAGAAGGGTGTGTCAGACCTTGCCTACCAGGCTTACCAGGAAAGAACAAAAAAAGTAGTTGCATAGACTGGAAAGGAGGGTGACTAGCCTCAGAACCACTGTGTTCAAACACAGAAAAGCATCTGGAAAGAGGAAAGGAGTATTCTTTTCTCTGTGTCTAGGGGCAGGAAAGAAAACAGCATAATGAGCTTAAATGAGAGTGCAAAGAAGAAGCGAGAAAAACATTATGAGCCTGGTGTAATGGTCTGCCTGGGAATGCTGTGAGGTATCTTTAGAAACAGGTCACCTTAATAACTCACAAGAGTCAAATATGTTGGTGATCTAGGGCTGGGAGGTTGGAATATATGTTTTCCTGAAACTCTTTAAGCCCTAATTCTCAATGACTTTATGCCCAGGCTGCCTGTGAACTTCACCTGGTAAGTGGGGCATGTCCCAGGCATGTTGGTCTGCCAGTGGAAGTGTTAGGGGTGCATGTGCGGGTTCTGCAGATTGAGCAACCCTCAGATATGAAAACCCTGCTCTTTGCAAGCCCAGACTGAGATCTCAGCAGCTAGTAACAGTAATATACTAAACTAAACCAAAAGTATTTAAACATTAAACTGAATTTGGATGCTCTCCATTGTTGTTCAGGGAAACCAATCCAGTATGTGTCATCTACCACAACAGCCAGTTTGTATGTACATGGCACATAGGATGTATGTGTATTAAGCTCCCACTATTCGTACCAAGTTTTTGTATAAAAACTGCTACATCAGAAAATAATTGCCCTCTACAACAGCCTGTTACAGACAGTGCTAGGTGAAAGGAAATATAGCAACAATAAAAGAGAGAGATTCAAAGTTTATAAATTCCAGACTTTTGTCAGCACTGAGGCACTTCAGTCTCAGACAGGAGAAGCTTTTCAATTCCGTGTGGGAAGGATGGGGCGGAGGAAGTCTGTGTGCTGTCCTCACACTCAAGTCTTTTTCAGTGGAGAAAGCAGAAGGATACTGCCATGGGTGTGTGTCAGGAGCAGGCAGGTGCTGGCAGGACATTAGGGGTCCCTGACTGGCAGACATGGACCCTGAGGTGTGGACGTTGGTGGGCTTATGCCACCAGTATCCTCTCAAATAGATTGATTGAAAAGGCCTTCCCCCTGGACTCCTGGCTTCAGCCATTTCAAATTTACCTGGGTTCCCCTATCCGGGTTGGTCTCCCCACCCCATTTGCTATCTGATATACCTTATCCCTGCTACCTGAAACTGCTGTCCTTAACCACGCCCAGGAAGTCCCCCCACTGGTTCTGGCATCCCCTCTCCAACCCCCTGCCCTCTCCCCATTGGTCTGGTGACCTTTATAACCCCGTGCAGAGGGCAGCTCACTCTCTCTGTCCCTGGACCCTTTCACAAGCAAGAGGGCTCCTGTTTGTTCTCGCATCTGCACACGTGGTTGGAATAAAGCCTTGCAGAATTTCCATACAGAGGGCCTTCCTGATTACTTCTTCATCTGCAACAGCTTCTCTACCAAAGCTATCCAGCAAAGCTGTGTGTGAGTGATTGCAGCTCCATTGTGCCTGGAAGTGCCTTGGAAGAGGTAATGTCCAGGAAGGCAGCAGCATTTTAAACACCCCAGAAACACACAGACTGCTGCTACACTGCAGGATCTGTCTGCTGCCCTGCCCTGTTCCCGCTCCAGCTCCCAGCTGCTCCCAGCAGGTACAATGCTGGGCACAGAGCTGCACCGCACATACAGAGCCACACTGGTTTAACAGAGGATTCTGCAATTTCAGTGGCCTCAGGTTGAAAGTTTTTGTTTAGTTGGTCACATTTTTAATTAGGCTTATCATCTCCTTCATATAGATCTTAAAAATTGGGGATTTATATCTACATCACTGCCCCACAGGCTTTAAGAGCTCAAATCCGCAGTCTGTTCAGCTCATTCATTACAAAGAACTAATACTGACATATTTCTTAATTGGGTTTTTTCTTATTCTAACCAATGTGTGTGTTTAAATTGTGATGAGTAAAACAAGAGGTCTTTTTTCAGGATGATGGGGAAACATCTAGAATATCCCACAGAGAAATAAAGCAGTTCTCTGCTAATTCCCTGAAGATGTACAAAGCAGCAAAATAAAAGGACTTCTCTTTCTGGTGTGGGAGCACTTTCATTTTCTGAGAAGTGGAATCCAACAAGCCTTCCACTTGATTCATATTTTGAAAAGATGGATTATCTTGTTCTCAGCTGGGATTATTGTCTCCAAGGTCCTGTAGCATTGGAGTGGTAGGGTAGGTCGTAGGAAGAAGCCAAAACAAACTTTCAAGACAAACTCATTTGTAACCTTAGCTATGAAGAATCACTCCTTAATAATGTTAAAAACAAAATCTGCGCCAGTGAGTGGAAAAGGAGAGGATAAATACTGTACATGCTGGAGATCTACGCTTTTCTGCTCTGCTGACTCATAGCTTAAACATCATACAAGTCAGGTGACATTACCGCAGTGATAAATCTGATCTGTATCTACAGGAGAAGGCTCCTGAGCCAACCCTTTGTTGAATCCTGAGGAAATCATTGCCATATGTGAATATTTTTAGTGATGCCTTCTGACAAAATACATATTTTCCATTCTTTATTGAGCTGTTTATCTAGACTAGAATTATGATAAACTTCTCAAATGGTTCATTTTCCCAAGATTCGTATGGAACAAATTAAAAATAAGTTTCCATAACAAAAATTACTTAGTGGTAGAGCTATGAGATCTCCCTCTCCTCTTCCTCTCAGACAAGCTTCACAGCCAGACAGATGTGAACAGCTCCATTTGTGGCTTCCCAGAACTCAGCTGCACATGCCAAAGAGGCAGTGCCACTCCTCCACGAGGCTGCACACGGCCAGGCGCTGCCATTGAGAGGCTCTGAACCACCACTGCAGTGTGGTGAATCCAGCAGGATTGCATATATTCACTTTTTCCATTCCTTTTAACATGTTTTACTCCTCGTGAACAAAGGAGTCAGGATCTGACTCCCAAAAGAGACACTGAAAAGTGGGGATGGCATTTGCTTTGTACCTGCATGCCTATATAGTCTCAGTCAGATTACTTGAGCACAAGTATTAGAGAGAGTCTAACTGACTTCCAAGACTATTTTTGGCTCATTAATGGATATGAGCATACATACCAAGTCCATTTGTGTTTAAGCTCCATATCTATCCTTTCATGCTAGCTAAGGTTGTCTGATACTTTCTTTTGTATAACCAGGTTTTCATTTGAAGCTTGGAGAAACTTTTTGAGATTTCACACTTGTCATCTCTCATGCTACCTTATTTTTTTAAAAAATTGCCAAGACTTTAAAAAAAAAAAAAGAAAATAAAAAAGTAAAATAACTGCTAAACAACATTTTTAAAAATGTAGCTGAAAAGCTTTGGTATTCTGTAGCTTTTGTTAAGGATAAACCTAATTTACTCATTTTTATTCTCTGTGAAATACATACACACCCTAAAAATGTACAGGTCTTTGACAAGTAGTAGTTTGCACATACTTCATAAAGATTTGCCAGAATTTAACAGCCAGAATCCCCAGGCAGTCTGTCTTCACTGAGCCTGTCTCAGCTCCTTTCAAGTTCTGTATATGCTGAATTGCATGTGCTTCACAGTCACTAGAAAAAGAAAGTTTTTTGACAAAGTAGTATTTTGCAGAATGAAATCAGTTTTCCCCTGTAACAGCTGTCCCTATGTGGCCTTAAATGGAGCAGTCCTGGGCACTGGATGTGGCCCCAGGGAACTGATGTCTCTTGTGCTCTCAGTCCACCTGCTGCTGAAACAGAGCATTGCAAAGGGAGATACCTACCTCCTGTTGGACAAGAGAAGAACAAAGGCTGTCAGGAAAAGGAAATATGTAGAAAAATGTGAATGTTTCTGAAGGACAACACTAGGTCTAGGTGTTGTCAAGGAATAGAGATTGGGATTAATCCATATAAATATAGAATCATAGAACAGTCTGGGTTGGACAGGACCTTTACAGACCATCCTGTCCAACCCCCCTGCAATAAGCAGGGACATCTTCAACTACATTGGGTTGCTCAGAGCCCTGTTCAACCTGACCTTGAGTGTTTCCAAGGATGAGCCATCTACAACTTCTCTGGGCATCTCTCTCATAAGAAAATCACTCCCATGTATCTAGTCTGAATCTGCCTTCTTTTAGTTTAAAATCATTACCCCTTGTCCTATTGTTGCAGGCCCTGCTAAAAATTCTGTCCTCAAGTCTGTTCTGGGAAGAATCCAGCACACTGAGAAGCCAGGAAGAGGAATAGGCACTAGAGCCTAGGAACAGTAAGGTGTGCCATAGGTGCAAGCAGTGGCCACAGACATGCTGAGGAAAGAAATGGGACTGTTTGTGTGCAAAGAAACTATGGTCAGGGATGCACAAGGATGGGATGAGAGCCCCATTGCAGAGACTGGGTGCCAGTGCAAAGGAATAAAGGCCACAGAAAGAAGTTTGAGGGCTGGCCAACGCTGACTGAATATTTGGTGAGGGCAAAAATTCTGGGAAAGGAAAAGAGTGAGACTGTGATACGAATTCCCAAATGGGTCATACCTGAATTTTCTGAGATTTTCATGGTGTTAAGTGAAGAGCTAGACACGGCACTGGAACAGGATTGGAACAGGACTAAAGTAAGTACAGGCAGAACAAGAGTTCTGCTTAAAGAGCAAGAAAGATAAACACAACCATTCTCAGATCTGCAATCTAAGCTCAAAATCTTTCAGTTCAGCCCCTTCCCTGACTATGTCCCATCCTCTGCTGGTGTGCATGTTTGAAATTTGCAGCATCCCTGTTACATCCAGCAGCTAAGATCATTCCTATGCAGTACTGCTGATAAGCATTGAGCTACCCCCATGGGATAGCACAAAGGAATTGCTGGGAAGAGGACATCAGCTCCAACCTCTTGAAGGTGAACAAAATCTGATATTATTTACTTCTCAAAACTTGAGGAAAAGATCGTGAGATTGGTGAGCTAGATGGTCCTCCATTGGTTGTAGTGTACAGTCTGTACCTCACCTCTCCTGGAAACATCTGCCCTGTCCTGAGCTTTGGAAATGCCAAAGACCCTGTAAGGTAAAGGCCAAAGTGCTGGCATGGAGTTGAGGGGACTCAACTCACTAACCTGCTCTCTAGAGCAAGGACAAAGCAGGAGGGCCAGAAAAATCTTGATTGTAACAGGGAAATCCATGAAGGAACTGAAATTCATATCTGTGCAATGGAAAGATCAATCTTCTTCAGGCTGAAAATAACAACGCTGGTTTAAAAGATTTGCAGTTCCTCATATGATCTTTGTGTCAGAGGCAGGAATGAAATCCAGTTCTCCTGAGTGACATCCATCTACCTCAGCCACCAGACAATCCTCTTTCTCCCTGCTCTCCCCCGGCTCATTCATCTCACATCTTCCAACTTGTGCAACAAATGAGTCAGGGGATTTAACAGACAACAGATGCCTTCACAGCACAAGTCTGATTCATCCCCCTGGCAAAGTGGGAAAAATCATATGTAAGTATTTAATTCAATATTGTAACCTAAGAAAGTGAATGGAAAACCACAGATGACATTAATTCTGGTATGTTGTTATTTTTTAGATCTCTGCATCTGCAACCTTAAAAAAGTTCTTTTCACAGTTGTTAGATATTGGGTGGGATTTTGGTTTCATTTTCTGGTACAATCTATCTTAGAATGCACCATGTGAAATCAGTTTTATATTCCCAGGGCAAAAAGAGCACAGAGATTTACTTGGATTTATCTTTTCTGATTCATTATAGTAAAAAATATGAAATCGCTAATTTATTGTAGTTCAATCCAAAAAGATAGTCATATCCAAACAAAAAGATATCCCAAATAGCTAAATTCATTTGTACTTCTACATGTGCTTCATGTGCTGGTACTGTTTCTGTATATAAAATTGCATTTTTTTCTGATATATGCTTTTACAGAAGTCCTAATCCTCGAGGCCTTTGGAGAGCTGCAGTCTGGCCTGATGGCAAATGTGATGCACAGCACATGGAACAGTTCTGAAAGTACACACACACACACACATACACACATACACACACAAAGAAGATTAAATGCTCCAAGTGAGTCACATGTTTTCACTATCTATTCCATGGGCTGCAAATATTTGCCATGGAATAATAATGCATTAGATTCCCAGCAGAAATTTGTCAGCAAAGGAAGAAAAACAAAGTCCTCTGCAAAGTACATCACACCAAAGCTGTCAGCCATACAAATGTTCATAGAATTGGCACATTCAGATCAGATGAGTGTTCATTTTCATACACCCCTAATCCTCTTTTGTTCTAGTGTGCTGTTATTTGACAGGGAATCTTCATTCTCATTATCTTCTCTTTCACACTTCTGACACACTCCAGAGAAATGCAGAGGGCCCGGATAGCACTAGAAAATAATCTCAGCAGACATTTCCTTCCTGACTACAGGTATACTTGCTGGATTTGATGATGAAGATTTTTCAAGTGTCAGTGGCAAGGCTATGATTTCTAAGCAAACCCTTAAACATCTCTAATTTACAGATATCTCCTCATATTCCCCATACTTCAAGTGTTTGGCAGTAGAAAATTTTCCATAAAATAAATATGAGGGAAATGGAAATATTGTGCCCCACATGATATGGTTAGGCTTCTTAAAGCTTCTTGAACTACTAGTTGCTGAAGAAATGAAGACAGGGAAAGGTCTACACTGACAAGAGCAGCGTCAGCTTTAGCTGGTGGCTCCCACACTGTGCCTGACCTCCAGAGACAAGGGCTGATTTGGATCCAATGTGCTATCAACCAGTTGCCAAAGAGGGCCAAGTTCATAGCACAATAAACAAGTCTTCTCAGACTGTATGATCTTGTCCACTCTTTGATTATGAAGAGCACAGAGGAGTCAATTCTAGCATTTTTAATCCTAATTTGCCAGTTTTATGTGTCCCTATTAGTAATCTAGAAGACCACTCAAAGCCAAAAGCTGACTCACACAGTTCGAAGTAAGATCTCTATCCTCCCTCATGGCAATGCCGGATTCCTAAGTGCCTGATCCAATGGCACAGCCAGTAAACTCAGAGCTTGGAGAAAGCTTGTGAACACTCCTGCCTGAGTCTCCATGCCTGGAGGACCTGCCAGCCCTCCCCAAACAAGTCAACAGAGAGGCATGTGCAGGCTGGACTGAGGTGTTCTCTCACACTCCAAACTCCTCCAACAATACTAAACATCATGTATGAGCACCTGAGTTACCTTCTGGAGAGCTTTTCTTACCACTGAGAACAAAGGGAGATTTAGAGATTTCCTATGTAATTAACACTTGACTTTCTGAATGCCATATCCCTTCCACTCACTGTTATTTACAAAGCCAGGAAAGCTTTTAGCACAGAAACCAAGGCAGATCCAGATACCATCAAGGATTCTAAGCAAAGGCTGGAACACTAACATCTCCTTAAGTATCACTTGATGGGTCTTCAGACTCAAACAGATCTTTTGGTCTATCAGGCAGTGTTTTATTAGCTCCAACTGCTATATATTGTTGTTTCGTTCTGATGGAAGTATGAATAAATTGCCATAAATACAACACTGCTATAAAAGGCCCATCTTTTCATACATATTCTCCTCATTATAGAAAATGAAATATCAAGGAAATATCAAGTGAAGAGCAGAAAAGGATTAAGATACAATTTCCAGCAAATCTTCAGCATGTTTTCCCCAACTCTTATCATTTCACTTTTAGGCACACAGGTTGTAGTACACCAAGTGCAAATGTCATCAATCTACTGTTTACAGACTTTCTAACCTGAATGGCTAATAAGTTTAACACATTCATTTTTCAGTACAAATTAGGCCTGTCAGAATGACTCACACTTCTATATAAAGGAAGTTCTAAACATATTTAAAGGGAAATTTAGCTGTCAAAGCCAGTTAGTTTGTTGGGGTAAGAGGAATCCCATGTTCCTTTGTAACCTTTCAGAGAACATGGTATTTGGCAGATTGCAGACCTGTTCAAGATAAGTGGTTTTAAAACTTGTTTGTGTATGTTTGTGTGTGTGAAAGAGAGCAATTAGAGACTCTGGAGAGCAATTCTGGGGAAGTTGAAGGCATATTTCTTCACCCTTTATTACTAGCTAGGGCCTTTCTGTAAGTTAGTGAGGTCTGAGGAGGGGTTTACATCCCCATTTTTCCCCCCCAGTTATATAAGACAATATACTGAAAAACTTTATTTTCCCTACAAATCTTCCCTTGCTGGTGTCCCCAGTTATAACACTACTGCTTCTTGCATTTCAAGATCGTTTTTCATTGCTAATTTCTGAAATGTCTTATATAAATATTGGTGCTCAGAATGATCTTTTCCTGAAAAAAAGACCTAGCAAAGCAAAAATCTTGTAAGCTAAACATGGCTGAAAGCCAAACCATTCTGCTTTAGAATTTTTCCAACCGAAAGGGGAAAATTTAGAGCAATGCAATAGTTCTTCATCAAAGTCTTTCAGCTAAGAACCTAATTTTCTATTCAGGCATTGTTTCAGTGGACATATTCTGAGCAGCAGTTAATGAGCCCCCTTTTGTTGTTTGTGAGAGACCTTGGAAGAGTGAAATGATGTGCCAAGAACACAGAGCAAGTTAGTTGTTTTTCCCAACATTAGCACACACCATATCCCACAAAGAGACCTGGCGACCCTTCTCATGTTTATTTAAGCTCGCTGTGCTGCATTCAGACCCTCATTTCCCTGTTCAGACCTGGAGACCTACACACTGGATGAACTGATGCCTAAAAGGCACACCAGTAAATGCCAGTAAATCTGTCTCCAAAGCACAGGGTAAAACTCACAGCTTGAAATCATGTCAGAAAATAAGAACATCATTTGAACCAGAATTACACCAAACCTGTAAAAGCCCTGAACCAAAAAGAAAAAGCAAGAGGAAGTCTAAGTCTGGAACATGATGATGAAAGCACTAAGTCAGGATGAGGAGGATGCTAGTGTGGGAAGGATGTCTTATTACTGGAGAGGTGAGGGAAAAGGGGCCAATATCCTTTTACAGTGGGAAGTGCTGCTTCATTCTGAAGGAGTTGGCAAGAAAGGACTCAAGATCCTTTCCCCAAACTCCACTCCTGGATTGCAGCTGATATCCCTGAACAGAGGTTATTAAATATTTAATAATATTTAATAACTGAAGTTATTAAAAAAAAATACAGGAAGTCTGAGGTACCTGCGAAGAAGCCTGGTCTACATTCTACAGATAGACTGCCCTCACCTCCAGGTTATATACACAAGCTTGAATCTACTGCCCTTAGGAACCCCTGGCATGCCTCTTTGGGAAGCTGGATCACACCAAACGGTTGGAGCCTTTCTCTAGATGCCTAGAGAACTTAACCAGTGAAGTCATAATTGGTGCTGATCATGGGCCCTCTGATTGCATTCTTGGCCTTGAAGCACTGATACACCATCTGACTCCTTCCTCAGCACCTGTGACCTTCTGTGCATTTCAGCCTTGTTTCACCATTAATACAACACATCCATACTGGAGCTGCAGAAGGATGCCACTCCTGACTTTTCTGACTTCTCAGCATCCCTTTCAAAGAAAAGAAAATTTTCAACAAAAATTTTGTTCACTTGAGGGTCATGCGAAGGTCACCTTTTAATCCAATTAAGGATTAAAGTAAGATGTGTGCTAATGATGAGGCAAATTAACCAAGTTACTAAAGATCAAAAGAACATTTAACGTGCCACTGTCCACTTTATCTGTGGCCAGGTAATGCTGAATTCACCCAGTACCAGAATTCTTGGATTTTAATGGCAAATTTTAACTTTCCATTTCCATTCAGAAAAAGCTAAATTAGATGGTGACCTGAGATGGGTGGGCACAGCATCCTTTTACAAGGATAATTTTCAGTTAAAACTGTAGCCTGTTTTCAAGCTCACTTTTCTTTAAATTCTCTATCTGTTCTAACTGAAAGTGTTAATAAGCCAATATGGCATGAACAACAGGTCGAGAGAGATTGCCATTAACTAATCAAAAGAAAAATTGCCTTTCCAAAAGATTATATTTAGCTCCTTTTTTGGGGAAGGGAAAGGAAGCTCAGCATCAACTGAACTGTTTCAGGTCAGGCCAGTCACCATGGCAACAATTTTTTCTGATATTAGAAAGTATCACTTGGGAAGTGTGGTTGGGATAATAGCATCATGGATCATTTTCATATATCCACTTTAGACTCAGGCCTTAAAGGAACTACATCCTTTTCTTCTGAAAAGAACTGTGACATAATGTGCAAGCTACAGACATGCAAATAAGAGTGAGTATCAAAGAAACCAGATGATCTCAGCCAAATATAGGCCCCAAAAATTTTGGCTGGCAGAAACCTAGATTTAGCTACCTGATTGACATTAGCTGCCCTAGCCCTTCCTTCCCTGCTGACTACGATATAACAGCATTTGTCTGTTCTTTAGTTATAATTAGACGCACAGATGCAGAGTTTTTCTAAGCATCAGAATATTACCTAGAATAGTGACTACACTTGAATTGTTTTATTTCTTATCACATTAGATTTAGTTGCATTTAAAATACGCTGGTTTTGCTTTTAAGAGGAAGGATAAATGTGTAATCTAACTACAATTGGGGATTTTCAGTCTGTAACGTCATTCTTTCCACTTTTTTCCTCTCTGGGGGTAGGGACATAGCTTCTGAAAGTGCTTGAAAATAGCTGCTTAATGATATGGTAGATTCTTAAGTTACATCTTTTGGAGGTTTTGCTCTGATTACATAAGAAGTGTTAGATTCAGTGCTAATATTAGGGGTGAAATGTATATGTGTACAAGGTAGAAGGTCAGACACATCTATAAACTGCAATAAATATATTGACGATTCTTCCTTGTCATCTAAACAGCACCAAAATCCATGACTGGACCAAGGGACCAGTTACCTCAACATCATTGATTCAATCAAATCATTGCAATTCAGAATAAAGCAATGTACACAAGTACATAAATATGTATCTCACATTTTTTATACAGGAGAGTAAAGAAAAATTTTCACTGGATATCATATTGTGAGGAAGGGTAAACCAAATTCTGATTTCTCTTTCATTCATGTAAGCCCTGGGCTGCCAAGTGAAACTTGGCAGGATTTACAAGATGGTAAAATGAACTCAGGATACAGCCCAGTATATTGCAAGAGGTAATGCTCACCCATATAGCTGGCTGAAGAGTTTCCTTATGGCCCAGGGAAGAACCATTCAGACAGTGCAGGAATCACCTGGTGAAGCCTCTATTCCACATGAGGTCAGACTAGATAATCAGTGTGCTCCCTTTTGGCCTTGGAATCTCTGAAGCCATTAAATGAAAACAAATGTTACAATTAATCAAGCTGCTGTTCCTCTGCTCTAGCCCACCAGATTAGAATGACCAACTGGCCTCTCCTGGCGTAGCTATTCCAACTCTTGTTTGGTGCAACACTGGCATGAATTAAAGGCACAAGAGGTGTCAATTTTTCAGCATCATTTTTGCATCAGTTACCTGCTGCAGCTGAAATCCTGAAATCTTTACTCAGTTCTGGCTTAGCTAAAGTTCAAATTGAGTTAGATGTTTGGAAGATTAAGTAACTCTAAGGACTGGATGCAGTAGGTACTGTTAGACCAGTAACATGCAGCTGTAGTAGAGACACGTAAATGGCAGCTGCAGCCTGCGAGTTACGTCACCCATGTGCACAGAGTGTAACTTCCTAAAACGAAAACTTAATGCATCAATTTTGTGTAAAGGATTGAATTATTATATGTGTGTAAGTGTAAACATGTCACATATTTTTACTTAGATTCTGACCTCCTTACGTATTTGCCATATGTGGTCATAAGCCATGTCCAATGTGTGCTGCAAAAAGTGAGACCTATCTGTGAGATCACAAAGCACGCAAAAGTAAAGATGCTCTACACAGTCAAAATATGACATCTTAATGATCCTACCCAACAATTAGCCTATCTTGAAAATAACTATTCTCAGTCTTATTTTTGGTGTAACTGTTCAACTTCCCTCTGTGAATGAAAAATTAGAAATTGTTAAATCTGTCTGTCTTAAGTGTATTGTTGTATTATGTTGAAACTAAACAAAATGTACATGCTACGAGAGATACACACTTTGGTTACAAAATTTGATCCTTGCTCTCACATAAAGTCTTGAAAAATGGGATTTATGAAGATGAAGTTTTGCTGTATGCAATGTAGGTTTTTTATTTTGCTTGATACAATGATCAGAGCAAAGATCTTTGCACTGAGGATAATCTTCTCAAAGAAACTTCAGAGCTTATTGTTCAGACAAGATATAAATATCTTCTTCCTCTTTCTACCCCCTCATATATCTACCAGCCTGTACTATTTTGAATCAGTAGGAGAAATGGAGTAAGAAAGTTTCAGTTATTCTGAGAAAAAATAGAAAACAGCAGTCATAAGACTAGAAAAAGTCTAAGAATATTAAAAAATATGCACTATTTTGTGTTAATATATATTACAGTTAACCTTTACAGTCATTCTTGAGGCCTAGGTATGTAAATTAGCAAATGTTCTGGTAGAATATGACCTGAAAATTTGCTGAGTAAGTTTGAAATGGCAACATCTCCTGTGATTATCAAAATGGGGAATGGCTGACACAGGCTTTCCAACCGGATCAAATCAAACCTTCCAATATGATTATCACATAAATGAACGTATCATTAGACTACTCAGACAGTTTTAGCATTTGTATTTAAATGACTTTGTGCATTGCATCCTGCAATGTGTGACAAAAGGCACTTTGGTGCCCACATGTAGACATCTTGTAATTTTTTAGGTGTCATAGAATGTCTGAGATGTCCTCATTGGGCTGACAGAGACGACCTGCCTCTACCTGAAGATGGAGCTGGAGGCCAGCCAGGATAGTCTAGAGCATCTACCTGGCACTAGGCATCTGATTTCAGTCTGAATCAATCTGAATTGAGCCTGAGGAGCCCAAGTTCAGAGTGCATTAGCAGAGATCTGCTCCATACTGTCATCAGAGTCTGAAGGGTGACTCAACTTGTCTGACCGTAGAGAGTGGCTAAGCAGCCAAGTGACATGCTGGGTGCCAGTGGCTGCATCAACTAGATCTCCAAGGACTGTGACAATCTAGATACCTAGCTAATGTGTAAATGGAGTCCCTAATCTCAAATGGATTCACAGCTGTAGAGCTCAACAGAGCTGCCCACAACACTTAGTGTTGTTTCAGATCACTCACAGCATCAAACTGCTTGTCAGGGAAGGCAAAGGTCTGTTCTGTGTCCTACATTACACCTGCCAATGCTATGTGGATGCTCCAGACATGTTTGGGTGTATCAGCTGGCACTAAAAACATAAATTCAAGCAGGTGACCTAAGTCCATAACTCTTTGCCTTCCTTCCATAATGCCTTCTGCAACTACCGATGTGTTGCAGATTGCAAAGGCTACAGCCCCTAATAAAGACTAAAGTCACTTAAGAAAACATTGGGTAGAATTGGGCAATTAATTAGCAAATTGCTCATCCTGTCTGGGTGTTGGGAAAAACTCAGCTCATCGGAACCTTTAGCCAATGGCAACCAACACCCTTCCTGTCTCATCATCCATCACCACATTAATTACGTGGTATTTTAAATCTTTCTTGTCCATGACTGCATTGACAAAATAGATTATCAGGGCAACCAACCTCAGAGTGCCCAGAAGGGGTCAAATTATAACTGGGAGAAGGTGCTCCAAAATTGTAAAGGGCAATCAGAATTAATGCTTGGGAGGAAATAAAACCAAGCAGATGAAATCCAAGATAGTGGGACTTCCCTGAAGGATGACGAAAACACTTTAGAATAATGGCCCAATTATTTAATTCTGAATTTCAGTGAAAATCCTATAAAAGTACTTAAAACACCCCTATTAGCACTAAATGAGCTCATCTTGATTAATGTTATTAAAACAATTGCCAAAGGGTTTAGTAATGATTAAGTCTTTTATCTCAGGTGATAAATTCTTAACATTCTAGCTACATTAAGATAAAGCATAAAAATAAAAGTTTATTTTAATTTTATTTTTTCTGATTTATTATATTCCTTCTTTGTCCCTCAGTCAGACCCAACAACACCTGCATGTTTCCACCCTTGTCTTAGTAAGTTTGGCACAGGAAAATTATGCAATAATTTTCCCACTGTTTCAGTTGGGTTCTGAGGTGCTTCAAACTGTTCTTCCCACTAGGTTTGGGCACTGTTCAAGGCACCAAATTAAAAGATTAAGCTCCTTGTTGACTCTTCATAATTAACAGCATGGGATGGGTTCAATCAGAGAGTCTGACCTGCTGCCTGACTACATCTGTCTCTTTGTACTCTTCTACCTTGGACATCTTCATCAAATACTTACATTTAGGTGGATGAGTCCCAATCTTCAAAACCTGCACAGGAAAGGATCCAAGCCCAGCTGAAGCCATTAAAAAGACCTCTGTTGAATTCAATGGTGGATTTGCCTGGACTTGCAATACTGGTAATTGAAAATCATGTTTGATAGCGTGCACATCCATCCCACACTGTCCTGGTCTTTCCTTCCCAGGGCCCTCAGAAGAAAAAATTGAAACCAAGTGTGGGTTTTACCTGTGACAAACACATGAAGAAGTCAGGACACAGGAGTCCCGCACCACCCAGGAGCAAGACACAGCACATGTGGAGAATGTTTGTCCTTTCTCATCTCCATCCTCACCAGGAAAGCAGCAAGAGAAGCTGAGGAAACAACTGTGGTGCTGCCTTCCTCTGCCAATGCTGGTTATGGACCATGGCAGAAAAAGTCTTGTTGTCTTCCCAAAGTAGCTCTGCTGCCACTGCGGATCAAGACAGCCAGGGAAACTCCAGGTGTCCTCTCTGTGGTAGAGGAGATCTCACTCCCAAATAAGTGCACAGAACACTGGTAGGTGAGTGCCATTTGCAAAGGCCAAAATATATAGAAAGTTTTTATTTGCATGGATCAAACACCGACATGCAGATCAATACCTACTTTGAAGAACTCCAGAAGTTCCAGTCCTTTTTTCTCATACACGTGTGGGCATGTACTAAACCCTTCCTTCCCTTATCCCAATGACGTGTGCATATTGGTGTCACCCTGCAGATGCTGGTAACATTTTTGCTGTTATTCAGGTTCAAATGGTGTAGTGTGCGTGTCAAAATACCTTCAGAAGACCCTTAGAGTCCTTACTTTTCTCAAGTTCCTGACACATCAGGAGGCATTTTCCTTCAGTCAGGGGTGAGAGCAAACTGTGACTCATGAGCACTCAAGCTGTGTTTCACTGAGAATGATAGCAGACTGCTTTTCCTTATCTTCTCTGTTACAGGCTCTTCTGGCTGCATCAGGACACACTGAGGTTTGCTCTTGGACAGATGGAAAAGGCAGATTTGGCAGGCTTTCTTCTCATGTGCGGTTGGATGAGCTGTAGTCCTTATCACTGAGTAATTATACAAATATCTCTGTGACAGCCCTGGAAGACAGGTGCAGACAGCACCATTGCCCTTCTTACTGCCTTTGGTATACTTGGCATCATGTATGTATACATTTGCGCAGGAAGTTTCACCTGAATATAAAGGGGAACAGCTTTACTATGCAAGTGACTGCGATTGCCCAGAGAGGGTGTGAAGTCTCCCTCACCGGAGATATTCAAGAACCATCTGGACACAATCCTGTGTCATATGCTCTGGGATAATCTAGCTACAGCAGGGAGGTTGGACCAGAAGACCCACTGTAGTCCCTCCCAACCTTATCCTTTCTGTCACTCTGTGATCTCCTCAGGCGTACTGGGTGTACAGTTCCTATGGGGCAAGGACACCTGAGGATCTCCCATCCTCAGGAAGACGCAATGGAGACACAACAGGCAGCCCATGAAAAGCAGACACAGTGGATTTACAGCCACCAACAGCAAACTCAGCACCTGCCTGAGCATGTATCGCTCCTGGTGAAGCTGGGCTGTTCTACCTGGTTATGACGTGTCTGCATGGACCTCCGCCACACCTCTGGAACACACTGCAGACGTGGTTTCACACCATAAAGTGTCTCCAGCTCTTCATCCAAAGCCCTGCAGACATCAGTACTTCCTTGTATTTTACACAAGTGGCACACAGGGCAGTCCCCCATGGCTTGATACAGCAATACAGGGATAAGGGTCTGGCTAGAACTGCGCTTCAGTGACACCAAGAAATGCTGAAGAGGAAAGAAAAAGGTGGTTTCAATCCTGCAATGTTTCTTGGCCAACCTGCTTCCACATATTGTTATCAGGTTGTTAGAGATGCTGACAGAGCTCACTGGATCTGAAGTGAACTGTGCCCAGAGGTTTTGGATGATATTTGTGTGCCTGTATATGGAACAGCTCTTGGTCTGGACAAAGGGAAGTCATAAAGAGACCTGATTCTGTAAATGCAGACCTGGGAAATAATAACCAAGGGATTTCATGAAACAAAAATCAACCCAAATAAGTTTTGATTTCTTTTTCTGACTGAAGTACTTTTTTTTAAAAAATTACTCATAGGTTTTGCAAAACCTCTGCTTTTCTATTTCCTGGTATTTCTTCAACAACTTGAAAGTTCTGATGAATTCTCTGGAAACATATAAAGTATGAAGCATCCTCAGGATTCTTTTCCTTTCATCCCAAATTTTGCACCATGTAGCCATTACTGGACATTTTGCAATTCGTTTGTCTTCACCAAAGCTTTTGCAAAATGTCCTTATTTGTTACTGTTGAAAAAACCCTTGATGTTTTGATTAGTTTCTCCCTACATGCCAATGAACTTGCAGCAGCATGTGCTTTTTTGCAGTTTTCTGGAAAATATAACATCCTACCCTAGTTCACAAACTTTGACTCTCAAGGACTCATTTGGTCACCGATTTTTTTTAATCTCTGGCTTTATTTAGTCCCTGACTGAAGTCCAGACACTTTTCTTCAGCCAGAATCAACTTTCTTTCTTGGTTCTCTCCCCCTATCTAGTTTCTCCTGTTCAAGGATGATCTTCTTATTTCCAAAATGAAGATTCCCAGTCCTACAGGTGAACCCTGTACAGCCCAGAGGAATCTGTCCAACCACATCCATACCTGCCAGTTAAGTAGAGCCAGGACACAAGGACAGATCACCATCATCTGCACCAGAGAATGGTCACAGCAGTGCCAGGACCACTTGTGAACTCAGCCTGCCAGCATCCTCCAACCAGTTCCCGGGCACAGATAAGACATTAGAGCAGGGACTGTTCACTGGCCAGGCTGGATGCAGCCACCCTGTTTGGGAGGCAAAGAGAGTTTAACAGTACAGACATTGCCACATGGCTTCAGGGACAATGAGTCCTCAACATATGTACTCTTGGAGAACCAGTGGTGCCTTCTCAGAATCTGCTGCATTCATTCAAACAAAAGCAGGTGCACTTCAGGCTGTTAAATGTCCTGACCATTGAATTAATCTCCATCCTTCAGAAGAACGTGTGCCCACATGAAGCTCTGAACAGGCAGGCCCATGAACCCTGTTTGCAGGTGTTCCTCGTTCAATTTCACTTTGGCATGGGTGTTTCAGAACCCTCCTCCCCATCCAGACACTTCCCATGCCAACAAAATACCCCTCAGTGGGGTTGGCTGAACTGTGCTAAGTGACTACTGCTACTCAGGTGCTGGTCAATTCCCATTGAGAAGTAATTCTGAATTTAGCTGTAGGTGTTTTTCCCCAATTAAAACTAGCAGGTCTGTGTGCTTTCTGTATGGGGGAAGGGGGTGTGAAAAAATAGAAGAGCCCCATTCAATTGCACAAGCTTCACGAGCAATTAGTAACTCAGAGTGGAAAGAAATCATGAACCAAATCATAGGAAATGGCAACAGAGCTACAAAGATGACATCATAGTTTATTGGAATTATTTAAACATCTTAGACATATGTGCAAAGCTCAATGGAGAGCTCCAGTGCTACATGCCAGTTAAAATTAGCTTTTAATTCAGGATCAAGTCGAATATCTTTCTGACTTCACACTGGAGTGCTACACACATCTTTTTATACGTAGCATCTAAATAAAGCCTCTGTCACAATTAGCTGTGCTGAAACAACCTTGGATATCACATGATGATGCATATGCTTTAGCTGATGTGCATCCAGAGAGAAAGCTAACCAGAACCACAGGATATTTCAGCCCTCGGGGGGAGGAAAGTGAGCAACTCTGCTGTGGAAAGTAGCTGGAAGTCATCCAGCTTCTCCAGGGCAGTCAGTCATGAATATCCTGCTTTGGCCACAGAGGGGTTGTGGAGGAAGCAGGCTCACAACAATTGGGAAAGGTTTGTAACCACAGGAGTCAAATGAATGAAGCCAAGAGACTGCCAAGTGATGCAATTCATGAGGAAAAGGAAAAAAAAAAAAAATAAAATAGAGGAAAGAAAAAAAATTACCCAAACCCTCCTCAGCTCCTACACAGGAGCATTCATCATTCACTGTGACCTTCCAGGAATGTGCTGACAGACACAAAGCGTTCTGTGTGACATTGTACCAGTGAACTGGAATGACTGCGCTCGCAGCATTGTTCCTAACAGCAGGGCACCATCTTCTGGAGGCTGCACAGGCTGTCCCGCCGCTCCCGGGGCAGCGCGGGCCGGGCTGAGGGGGGAATGATGCACCATCCCTTTGGAAGCAATTTAGGACCTAAAAAAAACCCCAAAACAGTGTTCCGAGCCCATATTAAAACCAGCCGCTGCCTCAATTAGGCACAGGCGCCTGAGTGCCTGAGAGGGATGTTGGAAGCGGGGGTGGTGCTGTGCTAGGATGGGATGGAGCTGGGGGAGACGTCCCAAAAATGTCATATTGTCAGAGCTGGCGGGCAGACACCCTTGTGCTGTTTATCAGCACAGCCACTGATGGACAGGCAGAAAAGGGAAAAGAAAGTAATCACAGAATCATAGAATGGTTTGGGTTGGAAGGCACCTTCAAGATCATCTCCTTAGATACCAAAATCACTCTGACAGCAAGAAGTGGAACAAGGTGGGATGTGGATGGGGTGCCAGAGGTTTCCCCTGCAGTTGTGACTCCACTGGGGACCTCACTGCAGCAGGTGCTGTCAGTGGGGCTGCAGAAACACGGTGTTCACAGACACCATGCTACCAGTGCAGCCTCTGCTCCTTAACAGCAGCAGATCTGGCCTCGGAGGTTTAGAGGTCACATAGAGCCATGCTTAGTGCAGATGACAGTGTCACATTCCTCTGAAATACCTCCAGGGTCCTGTTCCCTTCCTTGTAAGTGAGGTAAACCTTATTCCCTGGTGAGGAGCCAGGTAATAGGTTGCTGGTTTGGTTATACCTCCGGAATTATCTCTCAGACCCTCCTTGCAGAGTCCATTGCCCTACATTTTCTACCCAGTCTGGATGCTAACTCAGTACAATGTACCTTTGCTTGAGAACAAGTAGAGTCAGTTTTGTTCTCCCCTGTGTAATGCTGTTGTCCAGACTCTTAGATTAATTTAATTTAAAAAAAAAAATTATTTGCTTCATTTTACACCTGCAAATCTCTTAAGTCCCAAAACTCATGATGTCTGACATACATATCTTGCTAGTCTGCTCTTACTAAAACAGACATCACATGTATTAGCTGAAGGACAATGCCATAGGTACCATGAACAGAAGTTTCTGGCCATCTGGGTATGTCTAGGAGAACAAGCTGCTCGCCCTCAGCTGCAGGGTAGCTGGGCAGCCTTCTTTGTTATGTTTCCTGCAACCATTCCGGCACATCCAGTCATGAGAAGGGAGAGAGAGAAGGAGGAATAATGCAGGGACGTGTGGCATTAGGCTGCTCTTGGCATTGTGGTGTCTGCCTCGTTGAGGCCTTCAGGTGCCAGACTGGCAATTCAGAGGATGCAGGACAGCAGGAAAGAAAAAAATCACTCATGATGTGATTCCTGGGACAGAAGAAAAAAACCAAAAACATACATGGTATGACTCTTGGGATTGTCCTTTGCAGCACTGAGCTTTGATGTGGGTCCCTTCCAACTCAAGATATCCTATGATTCTACAATTCGGTGCTGCCACTGCAGATGGTGCAGCCTGAGCTGCACAATAGACCTGGCTGGCCAGACCTTGTACCTGAGAGGATCTGGCACAGTCAGGAAGAGGAACTCATGTGGGCAACAAGGTCCTGGAGATCCTGGCCTGGGGTTGCACACTGGGATATTCCCATGTGTCTTGATGGATTTCAATAAAACAGACTGTCTGAACAAGCAGAAATAAAATAAACTGTTACCAAAAAAGATACAAGAAACTGCTGTCTCCACTGTGTCCTCCACAAAGGCAGCGGGTCACCTGGCTGAACCCAGGGAGAGAACTCTCTCAAATGATATGAAAACAGAGACCGGAAAGGTAATGAGCCAGTGCAGGAATGAGTGTAGGATTACAGGCCAGGGTCAGAGAGGTAGGATGTGGGAAAACATTTGGAGGAAATAATAGTTGCTACAACCCTTTAATAAAAAAAGAGTAGAAGATGCCAAGATGAACTTACTCTTCTGTCCTTGCCTGCAGCTAAATTTTCAGGACCATCCAGGTGAAAGATCAGTCAGGCAGAGATAAAGGATTTGCACCTCTCTGCAGCACTGTCACTGTAAAGCTGGGTGCTCAGTGATGTCCAGTATGCTTTAGACAAACATTTGGGTTTCTCACTTCAAAACCAAACATACTGCTTCATTTCTCACAGTCCAGCTGTAGCCCTCAGTCTCCCACCACTGCCATGGGCTGCACTCACAAGGCTGTTCCCATGCCCCTCACTAGTTTGCTTCTTGGCATCCACTTTTGGGAACAGCCATCCAAGTGCCCTGTGTATCTGGGAGCATGTGATCCTGGGCGAGTCCTGTATACCCTGCATGCCACGGATCAGACTTGCTGGGAAAGTTCCCAGGGACTTCCTCAGTAACTGCCCAGTGGTCTCTGAGAGTGTTTATTGGAAAATGGGGAGACAATCAGAGCAAACTTGTAGGGAAGCATAAAAAGATGAGATCTCATCTAAGCTGTGGGTAACAGCCTGGCTAAACAGAGTAAAAGCTTACAGTTACAATTCCTTTAAGAGAGTCACTTCCTTCTAGTCTGAGCCTGATGCAATAGCTGGTTTTTACGAGATGATCAGCCAGTGTTCTCCAGTTATCTGAGAGAAGGCTTCACCTCCAGTGAGCAATGAAATCCCAAACCCACCTGGTATCACACGTCATAATTTAACTGGTGGTAATTTGCACCAGTGGATATCAAGGACCGATCTGACTTGGTGTCTGCAAAGGCAATGTTAATGAAGGGTAATATGTGACCACTATGTAACTGTGGTTTATGTGGGTTTCTGGCAGCACAGCACCAGAAAGTCTATGAAATAAAGAGTATTGTCATCTTGTGTGTGACATTCATTCCTGGGTATCCCAAGCCTCTTGTCCTTACTATGTCCCGTGGATCATTCCTCCCTATATAAAGACAACAGAGTTGTGTCCACCTTTGCAAAAAAAAAAAAAAAGACTGAATTCTCTCAACCACTTCACTGATTTATGCTGAAGATCTAGAGAATTGACACAACGCTCTTTAACAAGAAGGGTATGGCTATCACAATTTATCAGAAAAGCAGGGCTACCACACTGTGGTAAGGAAATGAACACAATGTTTTCTTTATCATAAACTCAAAGCATATTGCATTCAATAATTGCCAATTTCTTTCTTCTAATTCCACACATATTGGGACATGGAAAATTTGGCATGGGGAGGCTTTTAAGGAGGAAATTGCATCTTAAATTTTTTAATACATTTCCATAACTTCTAAGCTTTTCAAGTACTCCTGATGAATTAGAGGATCTCAATCCTGAGACCTGAATTTAAACGACCATAAAAGGACTTAAATTTCAGATGATGGGTGCTCAGCCATTCTGAAATTCAGGCGTTATTACAATGTTTCCAGTTAAGCACCCAAAGTCATTAGTCACTTCTGAAAACCTTGGCATAGAGTAAAAGAGAAAATCTCCAACTAAGCTAACATCCTTCATGTACAGACTCGTAAAACAAAAACTAGAAAAAATGTGCTAAAGCCCATGAGTGAGTCAATCTCATTCATTGTGACTGTGGTAAGCTGTAAATTATTTTTATTTAATAATAGCTAATACCTGGCTTTTATACAGCTGCTTGCTTCTTTTTTTTTTTTTATCAGTGGGCTATAAATGTATTATAATCTTTAAATACAGCATCATGGAGCCATTAGCACAAGAATTTAGTCAGTGTAGACAGACTATCATAGCAAAAGAATCCAGCTAAACAAAATATACACCAAAGTATTTGCTCCTTAGAAGACAATGGGAAATTTTAAGCAGGCAAAAATTCCGATGCCTTTCTCACATATTATTCTTGAGAACACATTTCTGAGTCAGATCAAAGACAGTTGTGTTAATGTTTCTTTCTCTGGTTGCTTTTGGGTCCTCCTACCAAGAAGGCTGTATTGCAGATCCCAGCTTCAAGTCTTTTGACCTTCAGACCAGAAAGGCAGGAGGTGCACCAGGATTGCACAGAGCCTCCCAGGACTGCTTGCAGGCCAGTTGCTTAGGCATTAGCCAGAGGCTCTACCTGAAACAGTTGCCTGGCCCATAAGCCTCAGCACCTGACTCAACAGTCAAGGAGCCAAAATCATCCTCAGTACTGCCCTCAGCCTGGGGCATTTAAATATCCCAGGGTACTGCCTGGGTACCAGTAGTTTGACTGCAGGAGCAGGCTCATTCAGGATGTGACAGCATCATGTTCCTGCTGGCCAGACTATTTCTACCATGGAGCAGCCCCTGCCAGCCCAGCTGTCGCCTGTCTGCGTGGACCTGACCAAGCAGAGGAGCTGCAGGGCAGGTGGGCCTTGCTCTTTCAAACTTATAAGTTTCAGCCCTGCACCATCAGCTAGCACCACTGCTGAGCAGTGACCAGACAAGATAGAGGTGGTTGGTGCCCAAGCACCCACATTTCATCCAGCACAACAGGTCTATGCCAGACCCATCACCCTGCAGCTTAGATAAGACTCAAACTGAGCCTAAGCTGGACTAAGCTCTACTTCTCTTACCAGAACATTTTTGCTGTCTGGGGCCAAATTTCCTGAATGCTCTTACATGGGGTTGAAAGTGTGAAGCTAGGCTGCAGCTGCAAATGGGGCCAGTCACCTGGTGCCTGTATGAGGGCCTTATAAAGGTCAATTTATATGTATGGTTGTAAAGTGATGCTGTGCCACGTCTCTGCACGAACCCAGTGCATTGTTACTCCCAGCTAAGACTGGCTGTTGGAGTGGGCAGGCTGAAGGTGGATTTAGGTGGGGCAGCTCTGTCAGTTTTCAAGAGGTTAGTAAACAAAATAAATCTCTCTGAAATCTTTGCAGTCGGCCTTGGGGCCACGGGCAGATATGTTTGGTTCCTGTCACAACCCCACAGCACAGCCTCCTGACAGCAGAGAAGCAGATGAGCACGTAAGAGGGATCAGGCCCAACACAGCCCTGTCTCATGTCCTTCTTGCACACAAAACAGACAGCTTATAGGGAAGGTAAGGATAAAACACCTAGGAAGAGAGCAGAATTTGAAATGCTACAGAGGTGGATGCAAAAGAACAGATAAATACATAATAGCCACCCAAAACCCCCAAAGGCAAATATCCCGGATAGATGCAGTCAATACATTTTTCTGGGTATTTTGCTTTCTAGCCCAATCTTAGAAACCTGTGGTTATGTGTTAATTTTATACATTCATTTAGCAGTCAAACCAACCCTCTGTCTCATTTTTACCTAGTTTCAGAAGTTAGCATTTTATTTGGTTTGCAAATAAGATTTCCTTTTAAAGTAAAATTATTGCAGACAAAACACTCAAGTCAACAACTGACAAATTGTCACATAAAAACTCTATAAAGCGTTTTAAAGAGTTAAGGACTAAAATATATATTTGTAGCGCACATCATTAAAATAAATATTACCTTTTTATCCCTAAGTGCAAAATATTAAATAGTCACATACAACAAAATATTTCACCAACAAAATGAACACAAAAATTATTACTCTGCTCCTGAAAATAGGCAGGTTTTATGTGACTTATGTGCTTACACCTCTTGAATTTAATAAGTCTTTGCTTACCACTACAGAAGGTCGTGCCTGTGGTTTATTACTCATACATACCAATCAGTTTCACAGGTAAATCAGTAGGAAGCTAATTTGACCAGAAATCTGAAAATGTCCGTAAGTTTTCAAGTATGGATTGCAATCAAAATATTCTTTTCAGGAATGATTATTGCTGTTATCTGCAGCATTCCCCTCCAAATGCTCTCTCTTCGAAGGCAGTTTAGAAATTCTCACTAGCCAAAATTCTACCTCCCTGTTTGTCATGGGGACATTTTGGAAATATCATCCCTGGGTCAACACTCATCTTGTTGCATTTTAATGAACAGTATGAGCGCTTCTGATTTGCATAATAGCCAATGGTTTCAAATCCTGCCGGAGCTAACACCTTATTATCCCCTTTCATGAGAGTACCTGGGTAGCAGTGACCTGGACACCTCACTGTTGCCATTACTCAGTGGATGTCAGAAGTGCTCAGAGCTTCTGAGAACCAGTCTGCATTTAATAGGTAGCTAAAAATACACAGGCACAGGCTTGCTTATAAGCCAGAGCCCTTTAGCCTCCCACCCTGCCTACACGCCCGTGTCTCCAGCTATTTAATTTTCTCCTCGGCAGTAGGGGTTTGGAAGTGCTCTGATACAGAACTGCATTGCTGTCACTTAGCAACCTTTGCCATGGTCCCTAAATGAAATATTTTATCAAGGAATTCATGTAAGTTTGGCATTTATAACCAAATCAGAGGGTTTTTCCCTCTGTTACCAGATAATTAAAGTATAATAATTAAGGTTTAAAATAAACCTGTGAGGACTTTTTCTCTGTGATGGAAATAGAAATTAGGAAAAACTGATCTAAAGTTCTGCTGCAAGTTACTGAGATTGCATTTTACCTGCTTTTTAACCTTTTACCTGCTTGTTGTGAGAGGACTGTGCTAAGTTGGGACGCTTCATGGGACCAATTGGACATTGTCCCTTGCCTGAGCCTCCATTAAGCCTTTGCTACACTTAAAGTTTAGTACAGTACGAATAACTTTAGTGGGAGATTACTTCCTGACATATTATGTAAGTGTAACTTTTAGGTCGGAAGAATTTTAGCATTATGGTTTATTCCCCTTTTTAATATAAATAGTAATAATAAAGTATTCTCAAGTATACCTGAGAAAATTTGGAGCAGTACAACCACAGGAGAAACTCCTTCAGGTTTAACAACATACGCTTGGGCTATGCAGCAGTATTTTTTGCATATATCAAGCCAGTTACTATTTAAGACTACAGTGCAGTAGCCCTGAATGGCTGGAAATGGCTCACCTGCTGAGCAGATTGTGGGCAATAGTTATATCTTTACTCCTCTTGGCACCCCACCAGCAACCAGTCCACCCTTGGCTGCCTCTCCCTTGGCTGATGGAGACAGTTCAGGGTAGGGAGGGAAAACGAGGCAGGGATGCATGTGGGTGGAGATACCTTGTACTGTGGATTTGGCAGCAAGGAGGGCCTCGAGAGGACCATGGGTATACAAACCAGGACATTGGTGCTCCAGTCCATCAGCAAGGGTCACGTTGCAGCTGTGACTGAAAGCCAGGAGCTGGCAAAGCCAGCCGTGAGGGTCCCAGTCCTGCTCAGCCCTCCTCAGAGCAGGAGGTCCCCAGCTCTGGCTGGGAACTGCCCCTGGAGTGGCCCTGGGAGGCACTGAGCAGGAGACACAGGTGTGTCAGGCTCTTGGAGTGATTTTTTCCCACAAGACAACACTAAAGAAGGAAATGAGAAGCGGCCTCTTTCGTGGCTGAGATTCACTCTGGAGGGCTGCTTCTTGCCTGCCGCTCCTATGTTGCAACACAGGAAATTTGCTTCTGCTAACACCTGGTGTTGTTTCAAACAGCCAGATGGTCCTAACCTCAGTCTCCGGTAATTGATGGCCTACTTGTCTAACCCTGTAACTATCTCTTGCTTTAGACACAGATGCTGCATCTCTCTAAATACCGTTCCACATTAAAACATCCTACCTTCCTGTTCATGTCTCAATCAATGCAGTAATTCTTACAGAAACCAGCAAGGGCCTGTATAAACCAGGAGACAGTGGGTGTAAGCAAGGAGAGATAAAATTATGCAGGCTTAAATTACAAACTGGATGTGCGGTTTGAAGGATTTAGACTTGCATTGCAAAATTAGCTGGGACATAACCAGCAAGCAAACAGACATCAGGCAGTGACCCCAAGAGCAGACCTTAGCTCACACAAGGCAGGATGCCCTGGTATGTACTGCTCTGTGTTACAGTGACTAATGCTAATCTGGTGCTTCTCTGCACCAGTCTAACATGCTGCCTATTTCCAGCAAGTCCAAATAGCCTTATATTCGCAATATCTTTTTTTCTGGGTTTTTCTGGTAGATGGTTGTCTTTTTCTAGCTGGGCTCTACTTGTAGGTGGTCTCTTACAACAGGGATTATGATGAAGCATTCCACAGGCTACCACAGTACCAGAAGGCATTAGACTTCATGAGTTTGAAGGCCAGAAGCTTTTACTTGACAAGTTAGGCTCTGCTCCAAGCTCCCTGCTTCCTCTCAATCCTTGTTCTGAACAAACTGAAGACTGGCACCTGTGACCCTGACAACAGGCTCAGGAAATGAAAGCTGAAGTTACTGAGGCTACCAAGGTGTTCTGTTTCCTGATATTAAATGGAGACAATATTCTTCCATCTCTCATGGTCAGCGAGCATAAAACTTGACTGTCAGGTGTTCAGAAGCTGAGCCACTGCTGGTGGTTCAAATATCTGTCTTGCATGATCTCTCAGTTTCATATCTCAGCATCTCTAGGCGTTAACGCCTTGCTTTCAGGGAATGCCTGAGACAGAGGAACTGCCATCATCCCCTCCTTCTGCATGGAGATACAAGGCACAAAGCACAGTGAAGGATTCACTCTGTAACACAAGATTTCTGTGCCAGGGCGTAGATCCAGTTTCTTACTTGGGACCAGGTGTTTTCATTTCTATTAGTCCCTCCATTTTAGGCAGGTGGTTTTGATCCTGCAATTTCTTTACATGTGGTATGTTACCATTCAGGTTCTCATCTGAATGTGGTTATCCTATGCTCTCAAGTTCACTGAAAGACACCAGGCATGTCACTTTATAAGGTCTGCTCACAATTACATGATGATTACTATAAGAATAAAGAGGTCAAGTAGAGAATTGGGATGGACATAGTAAAATTGAGGTTACAGTTTCATGAGACTTAGAAAAAAGCATAAAGTTCTGCGTCCCTCTGAGACCATTTAACTCCCTAAAGCAGAATAAAACTATCCCAAGAGTACAGAGAGGGGTGGGAGTGAAGAATCAGGAGGAACAAACAGGGAAAGTGACCTTTTCCTTTAGATAGCAGAAGAACCCTGTAGATCAAATCAGCCACTCATGAAACCACAGGCCTGATTTGCAAGAATTTACTAGGTCAAAAGAAATGGAAGTGATTCCATGCCAATGACGTGCAGAAGAGCAGTCCAGAGCAAGAGAAGAAACGAGCTTTGCAGAGAGGTGCAATACCTGTGCAGGCTCTCAGGTTGTGCAGAGAGTGCATGAGAAAGCAATGTGTGTGTGAACAGCTGAACTGCTCCCTAAGTCACTGTAACTCCATACAGTCTGTTACTGACACAAAACATGCAATGTCTCCAAAAACCACTCCACCCCATCATACTTTGAGAAATAGACATATGCCTTGTTATTTCCATTCACACAATACATGGATCAGAAAAAAAGTCCACAATACAAGGCGCTGCATTTTTACACAATATCTGAACCTCTGCAGGAAAGGAGCATGATAATATTGAGTTTTCCTCTTTCTTTGCTCTCAGTACATTCCCAGTATAGCTGCTTCACTTTCTGAGCCTCACAATTATTCCTTCCAACTGTTGCCTCTGCCATCTTGAATTTGACAACTGACAGGGGTAACCGGAAAGTCACATTTTAAGCATGATCAGTTGAATTTCTGCTTTCCCAATGTACTTATTTGCTCTCAGGTATGTTTTCTGTACACACTTCATTTTCCACACTTCATCTCTAAAGCTTGTGCTAGCAAAGCTTTTTAGTTTTTCTGGCCTTGTTGCAGAACTGCAGCTTCTCTAACATATGATAATATTGCACAGGCTCCCAGCAGACAGAGGTGAAAGCAGTTCAGGACCAGAGAGTGCCACCTCTTTAGACCGAACCAAGCTACAGATGAACTGAAGCACCTCCTCAAGCCATAGGAAGAGGCCAGCTCACCTCAAAGCCTCTGGAAAGAGAGGTCCCAATATCTCATTCCCAGTCAGCTGGGACATGCATGGGGAAAAGTACCACTGCCAGACCCAAGCCCCAGACCTGGCTCTTCCCAGGTACAGCACAGACACATCAGCAGTGTCAGGGCAAAAGCCCCAACCCTGGCATGCAGTTGCCTGTCCAGTCTGCTGCCAGCAAGGTCTCCTGTTACCTCAGCTTGGGCAGCCAGTGTTCACCCAGGTAGGGTCTGGGCACAGTGCGAAGGTCAGCAGTCCCGTGTGCAGGCAGGCAGCTGGACACCGGCCAAGTGAGCCCATTGGTGCGGGCACCTAACACGATCCCTGCCCTTTACTGGGCAGCAATTTTTCTGCACAGACATAGCCACTGAGCCTGAAATATAAATAGTTGTATCTAGCAATGGGGAATGGAAACTGTCCTGGTCATTGGTTTTGATGTATCTATGGCTGTTTCTAACATAAATCTAAGTTTTCAGTGTTAATGGTCCAAGCCTGCTGAGGATTCTCTCCTTCCGCCACCGTATTTTGGCAAAAGTAAAAAACAAATACATTCACATCTCCTACCTCTTTGCCTCCATTATTCAGAAGGGAGGAATTGGATGGAAATCTGTAGCACTCATTATTCACACTTCAGATTGCAATTGTAGCTGTGCATATCTGAGCAGCCATCCAGATGCTAATGGAGATGATCCTGTGTCAGTAAGAGTAGAGAAAGGCCTACACTATTTAATTTTTGAATCTTTATTGCCTATAAATCAAAGGGCCAACACATTGAGATACCAGGGGAAACATCTTTTTTTGCCTGTGTTAACAGTAATGTTCTAAGATAAAGGTGTTATTTTAAAACATGATTTATTTTCACTTTTCACTAGTGTTTGTAACTGTCCTGAAAAGAAGGATGTTTATACAATTTTGCAAAGAAACATGAACTGTTCTACTCCATTTACATTTCTTTGTTCCAAAATGTATTCCTCTTGTTGAGATTCCAGCAGACAAGGAAAGCAGACACAGCGGTTACTTTCCAACGTGAAACTTTAAACCACAATCTCCCGCTCAGAAAACACAGAATGAGTCACAGGAAGGGGCCACTTGCTTGCAAAACTCATTAAAAGCAAGGCAAGGCAAAATGGATTTCCTGTATCAATAAATAGATTGCTGGCAGTAGGCAGAACACCTGACAGTGCTGGAGGCTAAAAACCAGTCCAAGGGTAACCATTAGTAAAGCCAGATCAATTCTTCAGCTCAGAAGCTCAATCTCCCCAGTACACAGTTTTCTTGGAATTAGTTGGCTTAATCCAGCAAAGTGCTTAAGAATATGCATAAGTTTCAGCTCAGGGAAGGGTGAGTTAAACACTTGCTAAAATAGGCTGAAAAATGATGATGTCTGTATTTATTCACTGAAGCAAGCTGTATTAAGAGGATGCACGCATAGTACCACCGAGGTGCAGATATTGCAGGTGAAAGTTTTGTTCCCCAAGTTCATGAAATAATAAAGAAGCCCTAGTCCTTACATAAGCTTAAAATTTAGCTGTAATTGCAACTTTGTCTTGCTGTTAGCAGTACTCCTTGGACACTTGAGCATGGAATTCCTTTTGTTCAATGTTATTCTCTTCTGTTTCGCAAATGAAGCCAAAATGGCCCTCTCCCCTCTTCTGGCACACTGGATGCCAGGCAGAGCTGCTTAGGTGCTGAGCTCTGTCCTGTGCCCCCTGACCCAGCACCACCCAGGGTCAGCACAGGGACAAGAACAAGAAGGTGGTTTTTGGCAGCTTGTTCTGTTTTTGTTCCCTTTCTCTAGTTCCTCATAGAAGAAAACTTATTTCTCATTTTACCTTTATTTTTCTCCCTCACTTCCCAATGGCTGGCAAGGTCTCGGTGAAGGTCTCTTCCCAAAGCATCCAAGAACTGCAATTCCTCAGCACTGTGGTGTTCCTTAGAGCCAATCTCTTGGCTCCCATTTACAAGTAGCCCTTTAATTGCATATCTCCAACATGCTACTGAACAGAATGAGTGGCTGTATTTTACTGCAAGCAAAAGAGTGAGGACTACTTAAGGTCATGGCACCATGAGTACATTCCCCTCACCACTATACTTTGCTGGACTTTTATGAAAAGAAAGAAAACAATAAACAAAGAAAAAGCCACTAAGAACAACCTTCAGACTTCACTTTTTCATGCATTTATAAAAGAGCTGAAAGTTTTATTAGTTATATTTTTAGACACTAACTCTTAACATCAGCCATCTTCTGTGTCTTGCAATGAACTGTCCTGAGGTACTAGATGGAACATGCAATGAATATTGAATTAAGACTATCTATTTATAAGGATGAAAATGTAGTATTCAGGAAATATTCCCTACCTTCCCCATGGCAGCAAACCACCCCCCCCAAAAAAACTTTATGGTCTTTGCTCCTAAGGAGCTCCCTCCCTCAGACTGTTGTATCTCTAGTGTTAATGGGGTATTCCAGGAGCAATGAGTATGTCCTTCTAAAGTTTGGTTTGCTGACGCAAAAGCACTATTTCTCTGACTTTTAATTAAAAGGGCACCTTCATTTCAAAGTCTGTCTCCTGAGCTCCAGGGTAAATGTTTATACAAGGCAGAGACATACAGAAAATAGAGAAGACTGAAGAAGCAGTGACTGCAGGCTGCCCAAATACGGCTGCTCTTGTATTTTTAAGAGAGAACTTGAGATGCCACAGAGCCTTATCAACGCCAAACATCTTTGTTTTCATACCAGCACGCACAAGCCTGGCAGTATCACTATGCTGCAGTGAGTCTGCTCAGCAAACCTGGCAGTGGGAGCGAAAGGCAGCACTGTGTTCTCAGGACAGGAGGAAAAAAGTGTATTGGCTCTTTCCCAGCAGGATGGCCAATGTCAAAGAAGAGGAGCCCCAAAAAACAGGCTTCCAGTCTCAATGCCATGAGTGACAACATCCCCATTCAAAACATATGGCTAGTTTTTGCTTAGGTCACACTAGGAATTAGACAAAAGGAAGATTCAAAAAAATTCTGGGGAGGGGCAGGATTCCTGACTGCTCCCATTTGCTCCAGTTCACATCTGGTTGTTCTTGGCTCAAAGGTGCTGTTCCCATATCCCAAAACAGCCAGAGCCCAGATCCTGGCCCCATCTCCCTCAGTAAACTCTTTCTGTTTTAAAAGGTTCTGGGTAAAACACTGCAGCCAAACAGCAAAAATAATGGAAGTTACACTGGACAGCCCCATTAAGAAACAGGCAATGGAGACTGGAGATACAAAAGCCACACTTTACAGGTTCAGCAGTTCTGCAAAAGCACTCTGCCATTATCAAGGAATACAGAAAAATAGGAAAGTCAGGAAAAAATTTATTTTTGCCTTTATTACAATATATATTTCTACCCTTGTTGCATTCAGCAGATCAAAATGAAGTGTTAAAATTATTTTCATCACTGCAGTAGCACATATGTATACAGAGTAAACACTGTATATAAATAGGCTTTCAAATAATAACAAACCATATCTACAAATAAAAAATACCCAATACCTCTTTCTCCTCCTTCCCCAAATTACAGCAGTAACATTTTATCTTTAGCATAACTAATGCCACAAGTACAGCATTCTTTCCCTCCCAGGACACTGCTAGAGTGGTGCGGTCATCAGCTTCAAGAAAATAAACATTAATCTCTCCTCAACGCTGCATATTCTAGTTTCTGTGTATTGCATTAATAGAATATACTGTGATTTAATGTGTCTGCATACTTAACATATTCTTTCTGTAACAAAAACTGGCATTACACTGCAAGCAAAGTTGAATTTTTTTCTTTCACAGAAAGAGTAGCAATTTTTTAAACCATCCCTTTTCCTTCTACATGAATTAACAAAGCAGTTTAAATATTATGCTAAAATTAATCAGCTACCAAATCAAAACATCTTCTACTGTCTGGAAAAGTATGGTGATGTTTCTGGCAGGTCAAACCCTTGATTTTCACGTAAGTGTCTTTTTTGTCAGAAAATTCGATAAAAGTTATAGAAACACACATTCCTGACACCGTTCAGCTATATTTCAATTTCGGATACAAAGGGGGATACAGCAAGTCAGAAGTGAAGTGCTGAACATCGCAGAATCACAGAAATGTTGGTCAGAAGGGACCCCTGGAGGTCATGCAGTCCAACTTCACCCTTGAAGCCCATGGTTACCAACACTAGATCAGGTCAGACATAAACCTGTTTAACCAAGTCTTGAAAAACTCTGGGACAGATTCTGCAGCACCTCAGGGTTACCTGTACCAGTGCTGCAGTATGGCCACATTCTCACAGAATTAAAACAGTTCCTCATTCACGCTATCATTTGGTTTTAAATACTAAAGGCAACAAACAACCCTGGATTGCCTATTTATACAGTTATAAATAAATATATCACAGGCTTTAATTGTGGAGAACTTTCAGGGACCATCTTTTCTGGTGGGAGTTGCTGAGTGTAGTATCTTGGGAAAATAAATTTTAACTACTGTTAAGGATGAAAACCACAAAACTGACAGCCTCTCACTGAAGAGAAGTATTGGTTTTATTTCATTTACTTATTTTGCATAATAAATGGATTGAAATAGGCCTTTACCAAAACTTAATTTAAATAGGATGCAGCTAGTACATTTATCCATTTATTCAATCATTAATGACAAGTATTAATAGATAATTAAAGGAAATTGTGGCTATATTTATAGATACAACCATCTCAGTTTGGCAATCTGCAATGCCCACTGATTGTCTTTCAGAAAATCCACCCCATATTTCTTACACCTCTAAGTAAAAAGATATTTGCATTTGCTTTAAATTTTCAAGCAAACACAATCAGTCTGGGTTGTCAAACACTCACTTCTTCCCCTTTGTGTCTAATCCTGTATGTCCAAAGTGGACATTCACCTTGCCTGAAGCAGCAATGTTCCTGTGAAAGGAAAGCTTAGGGAGGGATCTCCACTGCACACTGCAGCTGTGTAAAGCATTGCGCTTGTTTTCATTACTATTGAAGGCACAGAGAAATCATAAATTGGGCCACTAACATCCCAGACAAAGTCTTCGGTAGTAAAACTTAGAAAACCCCTACCATAGAGTTACCATCCTATCTATATTGCTATCACTCTTGACCTGCAAAACCAGAATTTGTTGTTACAGAACAAGTGTGACACAGAGCAGCCATTTCCAAATTTCTGGGTGCTAACCAACCATAATCACATCTTAAAATTTCTCCTGAACCATTCTGCCTTCCTGTTATTAAACTCTTAAGTGAAAACACTACAAAGCAGCTGCAAAACATGTACCACAGCCTCAGATTACAAGCTGGCAGAGATCTTAGCTTGTGAATCACCAGTGTAGCCATACTGAAATACAATGTACATAGAACCCCATGATGCCATTTTCAGCATTTCAGAGAACAATCAGACTTTTCCATATATTTCAAAAGGAAAAAGAAAGTTTCTTTCCTATTTCTTTCCATTTGAACTCATTTGGCATGTGGGCACTTGGAGTCCATATTTTAAGTACCACATTGTGTAAAGGCAGACCATTTGGAAAATGTTATCAACTGATCCACAGTATTGCTTTTAGTGCACACAGTTCAATCTTAAGGCTGTCAAAAGCAATATCTACAGCTTGTGTCTGGATAAATAAGTGAAAAAAAAGAAAAAAGAGGAAATTTCATTACCTTGAAGGAGAGTAAATTGCACTAAAAGTATCCATTCTTTATGATACAAAACAAAGCAAAAAAATCCATGTAGTAAAAACCTGAGATGCATCATTTACCAGCATCAAAATTCACATTTTAACCAAAAAAATATTTCAAACAAAACTATTCCATTTTGATAAAATCCTCACTGTTTTTGGCTCAGTAACAAATCTTCAACCTCAGCACACTTTGTGTGGAAAAGGTGTGTTTACTGATAATCACCCACTTCAGTAAGGTGGGCACTACCCACAGTGGCCTGTATCTTCCACTTGCACACTTACCTTGATCCAAAAAGCTACTCTTGAAGCACGATACTTCTCAAACTGAGAAAGACTAGAAGAATCTGGCCATCCTATTTCACTTACTTTCTATTTAGATTACACATAATTTATTTCCTCAGAAATATCCCATGTCAAAAGAGGCTGGAATAAATCAAACACAGCTCAATTGGCTTTGACAGCTACATTGATTTACATCCACTGAGGATCGAGACCAGTAATTAAGTCTTAAACAAACAGTTGTTGGTCAAGCAAGGGGAGAGGGGAAGAATCATTTACTCCTTCAGAGACAAGAATTTTGATATATGGATTGTAATCCCTGTCCGTGTCACCAGATAATGTCAGGAATGGTGAGCACTTTCAGCTCCCTTACTGGCAAGGGGTTCTGACAGGATGGAAGATGGCTTCGGTGATGCAGAGCAGACATGGAACCACTTTACAACCGTCTGGCATGTTTAACTACAACCCTAACATCACTTCACTTTTAATTGACCTTATATAATGGAAGTGCATGACAAATTCAAGGAGCTGGGAGAGGACCTAGAAACGCAACTCCTGTTCCTAGCAAGACTCCTCTTGCCTGGAAACCTGACTACGTATGAAAAAGCATTCCTAAATTTGCTCACAACAAAAGAATACAATGCTCACAACTTCACAGATTCCAATGGAACTGCCAACAGCAAAAGCCAAGTGGTGTCCTTTCAACACAAGCCAACCCATTCTCTGAGGTGAGACCAACGATTTGGCAATGGCGTTAAGACGAGGCTCGATGTACATCCTGAGTTTCAAACGGCGGCAGAGGCTCTCTCCAGTAGGTGAACTGGCTGTAGGTGTCAGAACAAGGGAAGTCTGAAGAATGGCTTCTTTTCAGCAAAGGGAAAATGTGATCTACCACTTCACAGAGTCTGACATAGCTGGAAAATAAAAAAATTAAAAGAATGCTGAACCATGGGAGATCATCTTTTTTTGAACTTTTTTGAGTCCCAAACCACTAAGGCATGACTACATTTACAGACAGACAAGGTGGACAAGTCACCCTCCTCAAAGAAGTAACACTAAATTTAATTTTGGTGCCAAGCTTCCAGAAAGGATTCACAGTTAGGATAAGAAATTCATTCTAACCTGTTCATTCTAACAAATGATACTTACCTAGAAAGAAACAGATGCCATTTTACACCCAGATCATCTGCTAAAATATTCAAGCACCATATTCTGCTTCTCCATTTCTGTCCAGCTTGGCTCAAGCAGCTCCCTGCTCAACCGATTATTCATATTTTATACACATATGGCTCTCCTTCAATTAAGGACACTGACACTTAACATTACTAAGGCCATTCCAGTGTTAGGTGTTACCAGTGCCTAAGCATCTTGCTGGAAGCACTCAACCCTCTCTTCAGATTTTGTCTTCTGGCTCTTCTACATAGGAGATCCAGGAAAAGAAAATTTTGAAAAGGCCAGGAAAAGGCAGATGGTGTCAGCAAACTAGCGAGTCTCATTTTTATGCAGAATAAATCATCCACTTCTACATCTTCTACGTGATTAAAGTAGATGGAATATATTACACTAAATACAAAAAAGATTCTCTTTGTCAGTTTAACTGAAGGGAAGTGGAAAGTCTGTATTCTCAATCTTTTTTGTTTTGTTTGAAGTATTCTAAGGAATCTTTAATTATTAAAATGGATCTCTGGGCAACTTGAGTCATAAATTAGCACAGCACATTAATTTAGTCCATAAAGTGTAAGGGATTAGAGATTACTTACGATGAGATGTTTGTCTTTGCATGCTCTTGTATAAGTTCTCCTTTGGGGTTAACTGTAAATATCCTGTTTAAAGAAACTCCCACTTGTTTGTATGAATAAACATCCTAAAAAGAAAATAAAAGAAGAAAAATCATGATTCTGCCTTTTTAAAATCATGTGTAATCTTGCTGGAATATATTACACAAAAGCATATATTTACGCAGAACTGGTACTAAATTTACTTAGTTATTGTGTGCCTGAAATTCTCCAGTATGTTACAAATGAGGCCAATCTAATGAAATGTTTATGAAACAGACAGTTTGCTGCTAGGTAAGAAGTTTGCCATACAGCTTAAACTGTTAATCAAAATTCTGTTTATTTTTTTAGTAACTTCCCTTGACACAACAATAACATTCAGTAAAAGAATAGTGATATTTGGTGTAAAAGCATTAGCACCTTCATTTTTCTTTCAGAGAATATTTAATGTCCTGCATGCATTGTACCAAGTATGTTACAACAGTGTACGCAGGCTAAAATGTAACTGACACATAAAAGAGGAGTTATTTTTTAAGGACAAGGTCACAAAATTCCTAACAAGTATATCTATACTAAAGCTATCACTTAGCTCCTGAGTTTGGACTTGTGTCATACCCAGATGCCATACTCGATGTCAGAGCAAGGGGAAAAGAAGGGAAAGCAAGAAATATATGCCAAAACAGCAGCAGTGAGCCCCAGCAGGTAATGCAGATACAACTATGGGAAGTACAATTAGAAGAATTAAGAATGTCTTCTAAGAAATTCAGATTGTTAAGGAAAACCATAAATAAGTTTTGATCTGCTCTGAAGAAAAGCTTGACAAAACCGAAGTTGAAAATATCTCCCAGAAGATCAGAGCAAAAACAATTTCCATTTTGCTAATATAAATCATGTTTTTAAAAGCCAAGGTGGTGAAAAACTGAAATGTTAATGAAGACACAAAGTTTATTTTTATATCTACATTGTAAAGACTGTTCAAAAAAAAATTAAGTAACTGAACAAAAGTGAACAGCAGTCACTTAAAGAATTCAGCATCATGGCAGTCCATGCACTGTCTTCACCTATAACATCCATGTGTACGGAAATTTTCCCGAGTTTGTTCTTGGAAAAAAACAAACTAAACCAAAAAAAAAAACAACCCAAAAACACCAAACAAAAAAAACCCAATAACCAAAACAGAAAAACAATAGAAAACCCACAGCAGAAAACTGAGAAAGCTGCGATCCTGAGCTTCACAAAGCCCATGGCACATCGCACACCTGAAGCCTGCACTCTGGCAGCAAGCATGGGAGTGAGCTACCAGTAATTAGTTTAGAAATAGTAACTGTTTTACTTCAAACTTTATTGAAATAAAATCATTATTTTAATGCATATTTCCCTGGGGTTCAAAAAAACATGGAACTCGAGGTAGTTATTATCTATAATACATCATCATGGAAGTTTTTAAAACATTATTTCAGAATCATCTGTTTAAAGGTGCCGTGCTAATGGAAATCAAGGTGCCTATGATATAACAATTCAGTATAGGACTGGGACTGGCACTGCCACCTCTGACATAATGCTTTTAAAGAAGGGGTAATCTCATGCCAGGGTCCCCAGCTCAGCCCAACCCATGAGACTGTTCCTTTCCTAAATGTGTAACATCATTCTTTGACCCAGGCAGACCCAAATATAGCCCAAATATCCAGCCTTCCAATGGGTGACAGAGATCTGTCTTCCCTTCTCCATGTCAAATACATCATTTTCCATACAACATAGAACCTTTTCATTCCAATGGGACATTCAAGGTCTTCTGAGTGTACTTAGAGTTTGAAGTGTAAGTCCCACCAATATTAATATGAAATATTTTCTGTCTGCCCACAGGTATCTCACTGACACTCTCTCTGTGTGGATTAAAATGAGATCAGTGTTTCTACACAAGCTTAACTGCTAATTTATGCAGATATAACACAGTTACTTTGCTGCTCTTCCATCTCTGAATCCTACATCATAGTATTTTTGAGGAAGAACCTTAATATTTTCTTTTGTACAGGGCCTAATAAAATGTTCCTAATTCTCATTTAAAGCTTCTAGGTTCTAATACAACAGAACCATGAAATAACAGCAACATTTCTGTTCTCTGCGATAGAAATAAATTCAGCCATTACTTACAGCAGGTCTGTTTCCAAAAGCAGCATAAAAGGGTTCTGTGTTAGGATAAAACAAATTTTTGATGTCTGTCAAACACTGAACTTTAAATTTTTCTGGCTTCTTTTCTATGACCTCCCTGAAATGATAAAAAAAGGGAGGATGAATAAGTACACACGAAATACACCACAAACCATTTTATTTTCTTTATTCAACAATTTCACCTAGCTAGATACTACTCCATAGCATCCACCCTTCTCCAATAAATCTTTCAGAAGTCAGAGTGGCCATGAAGACAAAACAGTATTCCCAAGCTTGCATAATGGGCACAGTAAATAAATCCTCTGAAACAAGGGAACTTCTATTGAAACCTACATTACAAAGATGGCTTGTGGATTACAGGGAGTAGCTGCTAAATCGATCCTTATGAGGCATAAGCTGTCATCGAGCAAACTGCCTCCCGAGAACTGCAGAATGATTCATAGATTATATTAGCCCTCACTGTTTATAGTGCTCTTTTTTAAATTTTAGTTTTAAAAGGATTGCAATCACCATATGTGCTAGAAGCACCTCAGCCTGTTAAGACAGAATTACAGTCAGGTTCTCCACCACTGTTAATTAGCAAAAGTTAAGGAATAAAGGAATCTTCTATTTCTCTTCAGCTGCTCCTTACAGAATATAGAATTCATTAATGAACAGAGTTATCTCATCTCTGGGCAAAAGCCCTTTCACAACAGCTTCTCTTGGCAAGACTGAACAGGTGGCAGAGTCTGGAGTTCCCATAACATAGGAAGATGCCAGCATGACACAAAAGCTCTTAAGAAGCTCAGAATCCAAGATCCTAGCACCAACACATATGTCAAGGAAGATGTGAATAGTACAGAAACTACATAGGAGAAAAGCAGCCCTTTGGAACAGTAGATCCCTATATAAATCCATGTCTGGGAATATGGAAAAGATGAATAAAACCACCTTTCCTCAATCTTGCATGCACCTGATCTCAAACCTACAAGTGATTAAATCTGTGGATAACAATGAAGTCATTTACTGCCCACACGCCTCAGCAGTTACAATAGAGTACACTGAATGACGGGCATTCCTTAGTCTAAATAAGACACCAAAAAGAGTATAACTTTAAATATATTTCTAGATATGAGGAGCATAAGATAACAGCAACTACCCTTTCACTGCATTTATTACTTCATCAGTCTGAGAAGTGCACTGTAATATCTCCAGTTTCTTATATTTAGAACATGACTAGTAAGGAAGCCTGTGGCATGTCACTCAATCAGAAGAACATCTGAACAACCTTTCATTAAGAATTCTAATGAAATATACCCTGTCACAGCAGCTTTTAACAGCTTAAAATATTTTCAGTAATCACTTGACATGCTTCACTGAATTAGGCAGAAGGTACAATATTCATAATCTGTGCTAATATTATTCACTCACAACATTCAACACCTAGAAAAGATAACATTGTCCTCACAGAATCCTGCACTGCAGTCAGGCACATAAAAAGTTCGTTTCATTTTCACGTGAATTTCTTCAAAACCCACCAAAAAATAACCTTCCACAAAAATATACTTATGCCAGTTGGAACACACAGGTGAAGACAAGAGTGATTGATATGAAAATGTGCGCGTTTCTCCCATAGCTAAATATTAACACACCACGTTAAACACATGAAGTCACCAAGCGGTACCTACTGGTAAACAGTCAACACAGCTGTGCCTCAATATACATCTAAGATATCAACTAAGCAAAAAATAGATATTGACTACCTATTGAATTTTGGTCTAACAAAATTTCTTCTTAATTGAATTTTGCGTCAATATGTTAAAAAAAAAAAAAAAATTAATTATTTCAAGCACTCCCATTTAAAAAAGCTGATAATTCATCCTCCACCAACCTCCGGGTTTCTTTCTGTGTGAAAATGAAATTGCATTACCTGTGAAGAGCTGAGAATAGGCTGCTTGGACTCAGCAAAACTGGCCCCTGAGGCAGCACAGTTCCTCTTTCATTGACCCAGTGCAAGTATCCTCTGGTCATGCCTGCCATTCCAATAGCACGTGCTGAGCAGTACAAAAATTTATATCCATTTCTGTGAGCAGATATAAGAGAAGAAACTACTGTAAAAATAAAGCAGGTGTTTAGATATTAGTAATTTTGTGGGTTTACTTTTACATGAATCAAATCATGGCTCTTAAAATAGACTTAGGTTTAACCTAAACTTAATTTAAAAGGAGTAAAAACATTTATGCCAGAAAACTGGATAATTAAAACCCATCTAGCCCCGCTGCATTTAGTGGTTACACCTAAAGAGGGCTCATTTAT
>VYZT01063257.1:54621-94758 GCA_013400735.1 Pomatostomus ruficeps
GGTCCTTTATTGACTTTCAATAACTTTAAATTGCACTTTAAGCAACTTTTACTTATCACCACTCTCAAAATTAACCAATGACACAGAGACTGATCCTTCCTAACCTTGCAATTTAACAATGGATTAGTAACACTTACATACTGAAATGAAATAAATTATACAATCAGCAGAAGATCATCATCAATGTCTCTGAAGCTCATCCTTAGTTATACAACAAAAAAAACCAATAATAATATTAGCAGCGAGTATCCAAAATGGATAGATTTCCAGTCAAGAAAAGACAGGCTGTGCTTTAAGGATGAGATTTATTTTGCTTGACTAGAAGCCTGATGTTTAGACAGCTCACATCAAAGCTGTTTCACTGAACTCCCTTTCTACACACTGGAAAGAAAGGGAACTTCCCCAAACTGATTCATTCCATATGTTTTAGTTTCCAACCCTGCACAACTCCAGGTAAGTCAAGTTTGACAAGAATTCCACCTACAGTGACCACCCTGGGCCACAGAGTCTTTATGCATTTCACAATCTCTTCAACAAGGAGTAAAAGGAAAGTGTATTACCATCTTATGAATTAATACTGCTGCAATTCCCAGTTTGCAAGAAAGTTCCACTGGCTACAACTGCATAACTCACTCAAATTACTGCAGCCTTTGGCACTGTCCATATCTGTTTGGGATGGCTGGAAGAGCAATCACCACCCATAAACAGGAGGCTTTTGCTTTTGCTACCACAAAGCAGGCTTTGCTCTGAATATCATCAGATGTTTACACTGTGTAAGCATCGCTGAAGCAACAAGGTATTAATGAAACTGTCACCCTTATAGGTAAAGAGAAGCCCAGAGAAATTTTAATTTTTACACACAAATGAATAAACACAAACAAGCCACAGATGCATGAACAGATTTACTGAATACTCACTGGCTCACTTTATGGTACAACTTTGCAATCCCTTGGTGTGTCCAGTCTTTGCCAAGAGTTGGTAAAATATGACCTAAAGTATCTGACCTGAATAAAGGAAAAACAATATAACTGAACTGTAAAAAACCAATACTTATAACAACAGTCAAGTCTGATACAAACCCCACTAACTTACTTGGCCAGCTGCAAATGAAAATAAGGTTTTCTATAAGAGACTGATTGTCACCAGAAGAGAATTATTTTATTCCTGTTTTTTCTGAGATAGACTGACATGCTCATCCTTGGCCATCCATGTTGTTTTAACTACTCCTGTGCCCCAAGATGGATAAGCTTGTGACCCATAAGGTAATATGGAAGTTACAGCATGCAGGCCATCAATCAGACCTCTAGGAAGCCATCAGTGCTAGGCATACTTTTTGAGGTTTACATTAAATATTTTCTAAAAAAACTAAACCTACCCATAGGGGAAGTTTATGGGAAATCAAAAGTATGAGGTAAGTCACATTCTATCTTACTTCAAAACTAACTTCCCCTCATTAAGGCAGGAGTTGGTCAGGTATAAGTTATTTTTAAATATTCATTCTGGCTTCGATGTATTTCCCACTTCACATGAGAGAACATTATTTACACTATAATAACAAATAGTGCAAATGAGCATCTTGCTTGACTAAGCATTGCACAGACACATAGCAAGAAGCCCACACCCTGAATAACTTGTGTCTTAGAGGAAAAGATATTGGGCAGTGCCTTAGGATGGATTTGCATTACTGTTGTATGGTGAAGCGATTCAGTAACTCTGGGCAGATCAATAGCAGAGAGAATAGATCCCACTCACTTTATTGAAGCTTAAGAAAACAAAGTGGGGAGAGATGTTAATTTACATTGGTACCAAATGAGAAGTTTGACATGCAATGCGTAAGTCACAAGAAAAAACAGAGTTTCAGTTTAAACCAAGTATTTTAATTTCTCCCAGATTGCTCTTGAAAATTATTTTCCCTTGTTCTTTTTCCTAATTAGATATAGCTAAGTTTGATTTTGGAAGAAATTGATTCCAAAACAAATCTAAACACTTCACTTCAAAAGACAATGCTTGTATTTTTATTTCATGCTTTCCCTGTTCCACACACAATTGTTTTCCCCAGTGTTAAATACACTAAATAATTAGAAATCAGCAAATCAGTGAATCATTTTGGTCACTCCAAAACTGTGAGTTTTACCCAAAGTACTAATCTGAAACTTTCCATCAGATTCTAATTCTGACATTGATTTTGGAGTCTAGTCTTCTAGGTAATAATGCCTATCACTGGAATGCCCCAAGAATGTCAATTAAAATAAAATTCACATTTCTTCTTTTTAATTACTCCTTCATATTTAATTAATCCTTTTAATTAGTACTTACTTCATAAGAGTAATGCAACTAAAAGGTCAGGATTTTGCAGAAGGTCCTTCAATACTGCTGTAAATTCTATCATGAAACACCAACAGGTGACAAATAATGGGCACATATGACATGTGTCTATTAAATTAAGAATTCAGCTAAAGATTCTTGTATTGTTTGAAAGCCAAACTAAAAAAAAAAAAACAAAAAAAAACAAAAAAACCAACCAAAAACAAGAAACAAAACCTCCAGAAACACTGGAATATGAAGATTCTGTAATTAACAGTCCCTGTTAATTACGTTTTCCTTTAGACTAAAGGCCAACTTGTCCTTGTATATAAAGTCTCTCCCTGTTCATGAACTCACCGTGTGATTGTTCCATCAATGTCAGAAATAACAACTTTATCATCCCAATTCCAAAGGTAAATGGTGCCTTCACAGCGGCAAGTGCCTTGATACTGGGTTGTAACACTAAAGGTCACATCATTGGGGCCATTCTTGAGCTTTAAGCTTTTCTGCAAGACATTATCAGCAAGATGATCAACAAACTGAGCCTGTGAAATGGACACAGTGTAAAAGCCACACATGATCCTTGCCTTGGTGTATTTGGCTGGGGAAGTTGGTGTGGATTTCTCCTCCCACAAAGGCAAACCACCCATTTGTGGGATTGTCTTTGCCTGAAGACCAGAGTGTACTTGGAGGGTAATGTAGAAGGACAGGGAGAGCCGGTGTGTGCCTCAGGGAGATTTAACCCTGGGGGGAAAAGTTGCATCTTGCAGGAAGCGAAGTAGCAGGAATGACATGAACAGATGAAGAATGAATTTTGCGAGAAGCAAGGGGAACGCGATGATGACCTGAGCCGGGCCGGTGTCAGTGCCCAGCAAAGAAGTGTGCTGATTTCCTGTCCTGACCACCATCCTGATGGAATGGAACCCAAGTCATGGATCTGGAGGGGTGGAGAAAGCCCATGAAATGGGAAAGTAATATGTATCTGTGAAAGGACAGAGGATAGCAGTTAATGAAAATGTATGTTTCGTATAGAGATGGTTTAAGAATGTAGTTAAGTTGTATGTGTGGGTAAGAAGGGATTTCAGTAATGAGAAATAAACACAATGGAACAGTTAGAAGATATATCAATTATGTGGGAACCGAGTATGATACAAATGGTATGGAATAAGGGTGGAAATTGTATTGGGTCTGGCTGAGCTGGAGTTCATCTCCCCTCAGCAGCCCTCACAATACTGTTCTTTGCATTGGCAGCTGGAAAGGTGTTGGTAACACCCTGGTGTTTTGGCTGCTGCTGAGCAGCTCTGGCACAGCATCAGCACTGTCTCTCCAACATTCCTCCCCCACCAAGGGGCTGGGAGTGGGCAGGATCCTGGGAGGGGACACAGCTAGGCCAGATGACCCAAATTAACCAAAGGGGTATTCCATACGATGTCAGCTCAGATATAAAAGTTATGGAAAGGAGGAGGAACAGAGCATGAACTTTCTGGGAAGTGGCTGAACATTCCTCACTGGTGGGAAATAGAGAATAAACTTGTTTTTCTCTTTGCTTATCTACTTTATGTTCTCTCCCCCAACCCACTGAGAAGGGGAGGGATAGAGCAGCTTGGCTAGGCACCTGGCATCCAACCAGTCAATCCAGTTTTTTCACAGTGGATTTTATTGCTTTCAGTACAGGTATTCTAAATAACAACAGCAGAGGCTTAGCCTGTGTGGTGTATATTAGACACTGATTTATAGAACAGAACAATACAAATAAACAAAAAAATTCTGTTTCACAATCAGGTATATTAAAAAAAAATCCCCAAATGTTCATATGAACAGTAACAAATGATGGAATAGGGACCATCTATGAGGGTTCCCCGTTCTGAAAGACAGATACATATGCAGAGAGAAATGCAAGTAACAAAACGTTCCACAAACTCTAATTAAGAGCTTTTCCATGGGGATTTGTGTTCTACAGTATTACATCTCTTTTGTACAATAACCGACCTCTCACACCAGATGAACTATTATCCTTCAGCCTCCACACTAAATATCCTTAGCTCTCCCACTTTGCTGCCCTTCACCATCTCCTGTGCCACTTACAGACATGTGGGACAAGAGGTTACTGATTTGATTCTCCTTGATGACCTAACTGTTCATTTTCCCAAGACCTGTAGGAATTTAATAGTCTTAGTATATCTTTGTTATCTTTCACTGAAACTCTTCGATTAGTTAAAAAGTGAAAAGGAGGTAAGAATACAGAACTAATGGGTAACTGATGAGTCTCACCCACTGTTTCATCAAGAAACCAATTTAAGAGCACTTCTAGCCTGAGCTAATTTCTGCAAGGTTTCTGAAACTGCAAAGTCCCGTTTTATTTGTGTAACCCCTGCTTTCTCTTTGCTATAGAAAATTACCAACACATCCCATCTGTCTCTTGGGAAAAACTGCATTCCTACAAATTATCCAGGCAGTGAGTGATGGGCTGTTAAATGCTGTATGCCTTGTATGGGGTTCTTTCAGAAAATTAATTGTCTGTACCTAAGATGACAAGAAATATTTCCCTCAAGTAGCCCATTTTTCCAGATCAAATTGAAATGTACAGAACACAAAACTGTAACAGTTTTGTCATCATTAGTCAAAACGCCTCTGTCACAGAGGAAGAGAATTGGCTTCAAAGAAATTAATAAGCTCCAAAGAAATCAATAGCCTGGCCTCATAGTAAATTCACAAGCAGCTCTTTCACAAGTTACTAATAGAAAACTGTATTTATGCAAAATGCCTATAAATCTGCCTACAAATGAGAGAAAAGGAAAAGAGAGGAGGGTGAAAGAAGAGAGGCCTGTTAACACATACACGTTTCACATATTACAAGAAAGGACATGGTTCCAGTACACTTATTCAGGTGACAAATACATACTTTGGAATTTAATTTTGGTATTTTTCTAAATGAGATCCCATCTCCAAACTCCAGCACTTGCTGCAAGGACAAACATTCATGCTTAATACAGAAAAGAGAAGGGAAAAGGCTTTTTTGAAAAATATAACAAGAGAGAATTAAATGCAAGACATAAGAGCTAATTAAGCTTTGAAGCCTGAATAACAGTAAAGGTTCATGTTATATTAGAAATGGCATTTCAGGACAAGGATGTAAAATTAACTCACAAGCTGGTCAGAAGTGAGTCGAAGTGATTTTTTGTAACTGATTCCAGACAATAATGAGAGATGACTGGAGTTGGTTTGTAATGACCCGAGGTTTTGTTTGGCAGCTCTAGGGTCTTCATCACTTGAAGAAGATTCATCTTTTATTCTGGAACATTGCACACACAGAAAATGATGTTATCATGTCAGTAAATGCATCTCAGTATCCATTAAAAATGCATTAACAGTGAGTCACCAAATAAGTCATTGATTCTCTGCTACCAAGTGCTGTCTCACAGGAGGTCATTCACACCATGAGTTTTAATATATCAATGAAGTACAAACCTTTCATTCACACATTCCCCATTATTCAAATTTGGATGGCTATAGGCAAATGAATGGCTATAACAATAGCTTTCATTACTTAATGAATATAAATTAATGGGCTATATTAACTCAAAACTCTCATATGATAAAAAAAGTACCTGTTAGACACTATAACTACAAAAATCCTCTGTTCTCAGGAGAAGAAAGAGGACTTGTTATGCTGGCTTTCCCTTTCTCTCTTTTCTCCTCCCTCAAAGAATTTAAAAATTAATTTTAAAAAAATGCAGGTTATGGAAATTTTATTATACAAAATAACTCCTTTTCTTTCAATGAGCAACTTCAGGTAACTGGATTATTCTTTTCCAGGATTTGCAGGATTACCCTGTTCAGAATATGATGATGAAAAGTCATAAAACTTGAGCTCCCTCTGAGTATTCTGTTTAAATACACATTGGTATAATTACTTTTGTTCTGCTACAATCATTTTTTAGAAACTTGTTAAGGGTATTCTTCCTCAGAATGAAAGTTTTCCTACAGTAAAAAAATCTATCACTGTAGATGTAAGTTAAAATACTCTCTCAGATCCTACAAATCTCATCTTTAAAACAATCAGTATTTGGCCTTTTATTTCAATCACACCTGGATGTTGTTTGATGTTAGGAAGTCTTGACCCAATATCAAGGTACTGCATGTCATGACTAGCAACATTTAAAAGCCTGTCTTATCCTTTGTGACATCTGATCTCAAAAGCTGTACTCAACATCCCAATAGCTGCATTTTGCTTGCAAACAATAAATTTTTTATGAGAGATTTCTAAGACCAGTTAAAATTTAAACAAAGAACACCAAGTTCAGAATCTAGTCGGCTTGAAGTCTTAATCCTACTTTAAAGCTTACCTTTAAACAACCATGTAAGAAACAGACCTCTATGTCACTTGTCATCCTTAAAAGGAAAATCAGCCTTTCCAATTTACTCAGTGATTCTCAGTCTCAGAGAGGCAATGGAGACAACAGCTAATCTCCTACAGGAGTAATCCTCCTTCTAGTACATTTGCCTGGACTGCAACTGCTGACCACCAGAAAGAGCGACAGCTTTTTGCTTCAGAAAGGTGACCCCTGAACCTCACTTAATGAGCATAAAGCATATTTGAATCTGGCCCTCTTCAGCTGCACCTGCAGCCAGAACAAACAAGATGTCTTTACATTCAGGTCTGTATGCACAGAAAAAGGGCAAGGTAGGAGAGTTGTCCCTGGCTAACTCATCCCTCCAAAGCAAGCTAAAGCTCATCTCATGGAATGCTCTGAGGTGAGATTCTGGCTATATAGTGGTTCATTACGAGCACAAGAAGGAAGAAACTTCTGCTATCCTCAAAAGAAGTAACAGAAAACCATGACTACTGCCTGTGAAAAAAACTCTGGAAAGTCCCTTAAGTTTTCAAAATATGCAGGAACCAATTAATTTGTCAGGTCATAAATCTAAATAAATCAAAAATTTTAGCAACTGGGATCTGACAACAGCATGGGTTCATCTATGACGTTCCCTTAAAAACTCTAGAGAAATACTTATAGCTCTGGAGAACTGCTCCAGCTACAGTTTGTTTCTAAGGGGCTGCAGTGTGTGTCCCAGAGCCGCCAGCCACACCACAGAAAGGCCAGAGTGCACTCACAGGGTCTGCAGCCCTGCCATGCATACGGCCCTCCTGTCTGCACTTATGTGGCGCAATGAGTAACAAATAAAAGTATTTCACTGACACAGTATTTCTTTGTTCAAATAGATGAGGTAACTTGCTTTCATTTTTAAATGGTAACTCTTGCTTCTTTCAGGTACAAAGGATTTTGGGGTTACCTGTTTGCCCTGCTCATATGTGAAGACTCTTCTGTAAGTCCACTCTCACTCATACCTTGCTCTGGCTTTGTTTCCTGTAAAAATACAAGTATGAGTAGCTGTGCATCCCCTGTTAAGCAGAAAGCAAATGTTTTTAGAAAAGTATTCGAAAATCAAATTCTGCCTTGTACAGACTTGGTAAAAATCAACAGCATGTTTGTCTCCTTTGCTTGTAGGCAAAGTAAAACCCTTAAAGAACAAAGGCAGTATAAAGAACTAAAAACTGCAACTATAAAACCCAGAAGAAAAATTAAGATTTAGTTTTTCAAGGAAAAAGTAGGGGAATACCAGGTTTAACATCTAGTACTGTTGAAGTTCTGGATCTACTCCATAGCTACACAGTTCATGCACCTCAAATTGCTAGAAATCAACTGAGAAAGCAAAGTATGACTTTGGAGAAGGAAAAAAACCCCACAAAACCCCACAAAAGAAACATTAAAATTTTTAATCCAGTAAAAATTTCCAAACTACTCTTGAGTAGATGCTGAACACTATCAAAGTCATTCCATAAGATTTTTAAATAATGAATAGTTCTGCTTTAAATAGTTCCATTTAAAGTTTCCACAGCTCAAGAGATGACCAAATGCTTCCAGAGAAAATTCTAAAAACTTCCTATAAAACTAAAATCTCATGCTCTGAAACCCATACCCACAGATCAGTACAATGGTTATTTCATGCAAGGCTAAAGAAGTTCTTGACTGAGGCATAACCATAAAATTGTATTAGAAGTCATTTTCTCCCCTCAAGTACTAATGCTTCCACAGTATAAATTAATATGAAGAGGTTTTACTAGCCAACTTTAAAGATTAAATATGTCTAGACAGGAGATCAATATTTCATATAAAGCTTGGGTTTTTTCTGTTTTCTAATGTTCATCCATGACTTTAAGATTGTTATCACAAAGTTTTAATGCTCTGAAAAGAAACTCAGAAAGACTTTCAAGCCAATATATACAGTCAGTTTTCCATCTTAGGTTTTGTTCAGTTTTACAGCTTACATTACTCCTAAATATGTCTGCTCTTCAACCATCAAAAGAAAGATGCAGAAAGGTAGGTAATCTGTGTGAAAACTTTAAATTAGTGGCACAACTCTTTAATTCTATGTTGCCAAACAGAGATTTAACACATTAGATACTACTGCCTCAGATATGTGTAATGAAAATAAATGTACAACCAAAACTCTTCAGGCAAATGTTTCAGGTAGGGTCTGATCCAAAGCTTTCTGAAGTCAAAACAAATCAGACTTCAGACTGTGTTTAATGTGTATATCCTCAGTCAAACTGAGTACCAAGTTAATCTCTGAAGTAAAGTTCTGAGGGATGAATATGCAGACACCCAGCCTTCCCACTGCAACCAGAAGGAAACTCTGCTTGCTCCTTAAACTTACCTCTTTGATAGTGCTGTTCCTCCCTCGCCATGAAAACCACCACCTTCCACCTTTTTTGGGCATCTTGTCCCTCATTATAGATTCCACAGTTGCCTGTGATAAATGGATGGTAACATAAAAAAGGCCCAAAATAAAGGACAACCTGACATATGTAAACGAAAAAGTGCCAAACACACAATTTTAACTGATAATAAATAGAATAAAAGTAAACATACTGTCTGCGGACCATAAATTCTACTAAAGCAAAATCTAATGGTATCCAGAGCTGCTCTGAAGTAACTTAAGCATGAATACTTATGGTATTTTTAAAAGGAAAATGAAAAAGAAATCAAATTAAAGAAGGAAAAAAGCATAAAAAGATATTAGTATAGTGTCTAGAATGGAGAACCTACTATCTCTAAGTTATTTGTAACAAATTATATGTAAAAAAAAAAGAGAAAAAATCACTTCCTGAAGGAGGCATCATGCAAAACAGTAACAAAATGACAAGCAAGAGAGTTATTTACAAAGTTCTTATTTACTCACCAGCTTAGAAAAAAGCAAAGATGTTACTAGCTTTTATGAGTTTATGAATTATCATGCTACAAATTTGACTGAAAATGTTAGAACTGTTTCTTTTATAAACTTTTTCTACTTTTCATTGGTTCTACATTCTAGACACCAGTAGAAAAGTTTCTTTCAATATCCAAAATGACTGGAGCCTTATGCATTGTAACAAGGGGAGATGAATTCTCTCACTCAGAAAGAAGCAGCAGATGAAACTGGAAAATATTATGGTAAAAGTGGCCACAGGGTTTGGTACACCCTAGAACAGCTTGGCCACTCTATTTCTGAGATGATAGCTTCCACTGCAAGCAAGGTCACCAAAAGAAAGCTGTGATGTTCATTAGTGATTTAAAAAAAATTAAAAAAAATTCAAAGAACTCTTGGCAATTAAGAGGGGGCTGCGTTCAGATAATGTGTGGGACAATGGATCCCTTGTCTCAGTTTTTCCATGGGTTTTCTTCACTATATTATCTAAAGTATATGAGAAAAAAACAAATGACAGAGGAATAAAGTTGAGCTTTTCAAAGAAAATAAGAAAAGCAGGGAGCAGATGAAGCTACTGAGAAGGGAGTGCCACCATTGAGAATAACAGCCGCAATTTAAGGAGATTCTCAAACATGTCAACAACTTCAAGCAGATGCCCTATAGACTTCTAGTGGGGGAATTCACATACTTATAATTAGATGTGCATTTAAGTGCATTTTGCAGAATATAAGTGGTTTTTTTTGCAAATACTTCCATTTTCAATCACTTCATAAACTTTGTTTTAAGAAAGTATCTTAGTATTTCAATTCCTTAGTTTCATTACTACAGCAAATCAAAACTCTAAGTAACAAGTCATAAAGAAAACCAGTAGGATGACTGGTAACATAAATGAGTCATTTTAATTTCAGAGGTACAGTAAACCAAGTAAACCTTTCCAATCATACTGGTTGTTCCAACTATAGATACTGGCTTTTCCACTGAATTAAAACTGTACTCTCTAGAAAGTTATCAACATTCAGTATATAAATTAACCATTAAAAAAACCCAAGCACATTGAATTACACCCTCATAGGATATTTTTCTCAACTGATAACCTGTATGAGTAACAACATAAATATAAAGCTGTTGAAAGAATTGCCATCTCCTGTAACATTATGGAAAAACCTTTAATAACAATTCTTTCCACTTACCCATCCTAGGCAAAACCCAAGACATCTGGCTCAGGCTTTGAAGTGTTTAATTTAAAATGCAGTTACATTATTTTTATTGCCACTGAAGACCCAATAAGCACCTATCAAGGTCTGAATCGTAGCGTGGGAGCATCCAACAAATACAGAGTAGGATAACTATGTACCTTCTGTTGGCATCTGAGTTCCATGGGATGAATCCCACCTTTGATGATTATTAGAACATTTGCAGGAATGCACAAAACATCTGGCTCTGTGACATCTTTGAAATTCAAGCCATGTTTACCAGATACTTGGGATTTTTAGGTTCAATTTATTTTATACTGGGATGGTACCATGCAGCTTCACATGACTGCATACAGAGGTAATGTGTCACTAAGAAAGAAACACTGGCAGAAAGTATTCTGGGCTTTTAAGAAGTGTTGAGTCCACAGTGATGGCAACAGAGTTAGCATTTGAATTCACACAGAACAATCCCAAAGATATGTGAAGTGCTGCCAATGGCAGAAATTTAGGTTCCAAAATGTATTAAATCCATGTCTAACCAGGACACCAAATAGTGCTAATGGTGATACTACTTCTTTATATACATTTACAGTATTTCTGTCACGAGCACCTACGTAGCACCAGGTCATGTGGAATTGAACTAACTTCTTCAACAAATTTATATAAGCTAACACACACAGTTGTCACACTGTCAATAGCTATCTAACACTACCCACCCGGTTTATGAACAACCAACTGAGAAGCAAAAAGCTAACAAGCTGCAGGCCTTCCTCACCTAGTAGTTAAAGCTTATTCACTGAGGTTATTTATATTTATTTAATAATACATGCTGTGTACGTATAAAACAGAAAACAAACACCAAGTATTCAGCTACAGCAAACACTAACATGGGTCAATAAAATTTGTTTACAATCCATATTAATGAGGTAAAAAAGAAGTTTTCCTTCTTCAAAATAGTCATGATAACTTTAGCCTAGCAACAAACAGTATTCACAAACCAAACTTAGTCCTTGTTTAGCCGATAGCGTAAGACAGACAAATGGTTATGTGTGGGTAGATTTTACTGATGTGCAGATTCTCTTGTACAACAACCCACTTCCCTCCCCTAATCAATGGCATAATTTCAAAACTCCTCCTCTTACCAGCCTTCATGTTCAATCTCACCTTTGGCAAAGGTTTCTGGAATGCCTGCATTGCCAGCAGAAGGGGACCAGCTGTTGTCCAGTTGTAGTACCTGGGCATGCAAGAGAGACAATTACTGCATTTTGGAATCCCAAGGTCCCAATTCACAATCTATCTAGTATTCACCACCTGGCAGGTTAAAGCCATGAAGCACAGGTAAAACTCCAGCCTGCACTAGTAACAACAGACCCATCTTATTCCACGGTATGTTCACAGGTATTTACCACACGTATTTTTTAGGGTATGCAAGAAAAGCTAGGCCTTGAGTAGAAAGGGTATTTGTCACACATTACTCAAGTCATCATAGAATCACAGAATGGTTTGAGTTGGAAGGGACCTAAAGATTATCTAATTCCAACTCCCCTGCCTTGGGCAGGGACGCTTTCCACTAGATCAGGTTCCTCAAGGCACCATCCAACCTAAATGCCTTAAGCACTTCCAGGGATGGCACATCCACCACATCTCTGGACAACCTGATCCAGGTAACTCACCATCCTTACAGTAATAAAGAATTCCTCCTAATGTCTAATCTAAACCTCTCCTCTTTTAGTCTAAAACTGTTCCCCTGTATCCTGTCACTATTACCATATAAAAAGGTGCTCTCCCTCTTTTTTTCTAAGTCCTCTTTAAGTACTAAAAAGCCAAAATGAAGTCTGCACAGAGACTTCCCTTTTCCAGACTGAACAACCCCAACTCTCTCAGCCTGTCTTCATAAAAGAAGTGCTCCAGCCCTCTGATCACCTTTATGTCCCTCCTCTGGACTTGGTCCAACATGTCCATGTCCTTCCTGTGCTGGGACACCAGAGCTGATGCAGCACTGCAGGTGGGGTCTCACCAGGGCAGAGTAGAGGGGCAGAATCCCCTCCCTCACCTGCTGCCCACGCTGCTTTGGCTGCAGCCCAGGGCACATTTGGCTTTCTGGGCTGCAAACACACACTCTTGGCTCATGTTCAGATTTTCATTCACCAGAACCCCCAAGTCCTTCTCTACAGGACTGCTCTCAATGAGTCCATCTCCCAGATATGGGAGCCTGTACTCATATCTGAGATTGCCCCAAACCAGCTGCAGCACCTTGCATTTTAATTTGTTGAATTTCATGAGTTTCTTGTGGGCCCTTTTTTCAAGTTTGTCCAGGTGCCTCTGGATAGTATCACTTCCTTCTGTTGATTCCACTGCACCACTCAGCTCTGTGTCATCTGCAAACTTGCTGAGGGTGCACTTGGTCCCACTGTGTCACTGATAAAGATATTGAAGAGCACCAGTCCAAGACAGAGCCCTCAGGGACACCACTCATCACCAGCCTCCACCTGGACAGAGCTGTTGACCGCAACTCTCTGGCTGCATCCATCCAGCTGAAGTCCTATTATACTCCTCTTTATCACAGCATGACCCACACTTTTTACAAGCTTTTTCACTGTTTTTCCATCAAGGAGCTACATAAAACTTAGGGGCCATAGTGTGTAGGATGTCAAGCTCCTGCTATTGTATGTTGAACATGGCTCAACTCTTGTTACAGACAGTAGGACAATTACAGTATCCATTGTCTAGGGAAGCTGAAGCTCACACAACATTAAGAGAATATGACAGTAAGATCCTCACTAATGTCTCCTCTTTTCCCAATACATTCAGCAGGCAGATAGATACTACCATCAGATTCAGAGAGCTGTGTCATGGAAGCAGTAAGGGACTCACCTCAGACCACAAGAGGGTCAGGTACGAGGCTGCAGCACACACAGTACAAACTATCACCTGGCACATCAGCCTTGCATGGGCCATGTCTATGACCAAGGGCAGCCAAACCTCTAAGTGTAGCACAAAGTCATGATCTCTCCTCTAACACTGTCTTCCAGGTGCAAGGAGCTCTCAAGCTAAAGAATCCCCCAAAAAGCTGCATCTGGCATAGACCACAGCACTGTCCTGCTGCCAGCAATACAAACATACAAAATAACATCTTAGCCTTGCAGAAATGGAAGTCATCATACTCTGTGGGTGAAGTTTGACAAGTCTTGAAGAGCACTGCCTCCACAGAGGGATATTAGCAAAATATTCAGTATATACAAAAAACCTGCTTGGTACTGAGTGATTGCAAGCAGACTGACATATCCCTGTAAATATTAATTATTCAAACTGGCTCAGGGCAAGCCTTAGCAAGTTCATATATTTCATTTTTACTCTGTCAATTGAATGTGAATGCTATTAGCATTTAATAGCAGCTTCTTGAAATTCAAACTGTGTCAGTTAACAGTAATAGGTCATCTGAAACTGCTCTTTACTTTCAATTCAAAGGAGCAAAGCTAACTAGAAGGAGGAATTCACTAGGGAGTTGACTCTTTCTAGATGAGTCCAAGCTACAAACATTCAAAACCTGCCTTTCAGCTACAATTATCCTGATTTAATGCACAGAAGTGACAGAGAAGTGTCTTTGTTATAACAATAATTATTTTTTTTCTGAAATATACTTACTTATTTCCAATCTTAACCACAAGGTTAGGGTCATCAATGATAGCAGGATTGTCCACAAACTGCTGATATGTTACCGAATGTTCTAAGAATTCTTCTGTGGGAGGAAAAGGTTACATTTGTAAAGCATGCATTTATAGATGCCTGGGATGGGCCAACCCAATGCTCTTAGCACCTCTCAGACACATTGGTTTCACCTTCATTACGAGGGTGCTAAGATGTAACTGCAATATGGAAGCAAGTTCTTCAGAGACTCTCAATCTCAGAAGATAATGAGGGTTTCTTTGTTTGCTTCTGGGTATCTTTCCTTTCAAAATACAACCTAAAGTGAAAGCTTAGGGATGGAACTGTGAGGGAGGAAGTCTCCTTTTAGAAAAGTTATGTAATTTACAAGTGATTCAGATGACAGTATGATTCAAATAAATGACAGTATATTTGAAATGTTTTAATAAGTAGCTTCTGAGCAGCAGTCTGTAGCATTAGGCTCACATGATTTTATGATGCCACATTACTGCAGAAAGTGCAAGTCAACACCTTTGTTTTCACACTGTGACACACATTACGCCACTGGAAGTTTAAGGCACAGAGTATTGTGGTTTATCTAAATGTTACATAAGAAACTGGAGGTAGGGCAGGAATCAGGTTAAGCTTTTGAACTCACGCTCCTCATGTCCCCATTTATGGACCACCTTTTTCATTTCTGACTCCAACAGCTGTGAATTTCCCAGCTAAGTAAGCTAATTTACTCTACTAAGTGGCAAAAGTACCATTAACACTACTGTGATACAAAACATAGCACTATCAGGAAGTAAAAATACCAATAAAATACTTTCCAGAATTTTCATATATAGTGGATTGTTCAAATGTGTTAAAAATCCCAAGTCCTATGTGAGTCTACTATTCTAACATGGAAAGTTCTAGGAGGTTTATCATTAGACGACCAGTATTTATCTTCTCAAGACAATGCTGGGCACAGCCACAGGAGGGCTCCGCAGCCTCAGGCTGGGAAGCTCAAACCCAGCTGCCAGCACGCGTCTGCAATCCACAGATACCTTTGGTTATCTCTTTGTTCTCAGTAAGGCCTCCACAGAGAGAAATGGCAATGGAGGGCAAATCCCGAATTCCATCCGAGGTACTTTCAGCTCCACTGTCAACACCGGAGCTCCCGACAGACTGCGGCGAGTGGCTCGCTGACCGCGGCCCCACGTCGGTCGTGTTCTTGCTTTGGGCATTATCCCCACTGGAAAAGAAAAATCAGGAATTCAGCCTTCATGTGTTCATTCCCAAATTCACTCCCTTCAGCAAGCACTGTTTATATCTGACACATGCCTAAGAAAACAGAAAGGAAAAAAAAAAGAAAAACATTTGTTTAAAATTTTACAGCAAAACAGAACAAAGTAATACAGGGCCTTATGTGCGCTCAACTATTAGATTGCTTCTACTTACTTGCCTAAACTAGGCATGTATAATTATAGCTTCACTTATTTACAAGAGCTAGGAAAACAAGACAACAAACTGTATAATCTCAGTAGACAAAATAATGGTACAATAAGCAGAGTTTATACTAGTAGAACTATTGCCACACAGGAACAAGAATAAGGATATTAGTTTATTATTTAATTTACATTAACTATTTAAACTGCCAGCTAAATCCAAACAAATGACGTGTATGTTTGTGTACTTATGTATCATGTATATATAAATAAAACACTCTACATGTAAATTACAAGGATTAAAATTTTAAGAAACAATAAATCATTATACCCCCATAAAATCTGATGAGATCATTATTAAAATAGTGCAAGTTTATTGAACTCTGCTTTACACTCCAGATTTATATGAATACATTTGAGAGAGAAATTTTCAATCCAACATTTTCCCCATATGACTAATCCTTCTCAATTTCATTGAAATGCTAATATTACAACAGCTGAGTTTAAGCAAGCAAAAAAAAGAAAAATAAAAGTACACAAGCTACTTTAGTTGTTGCTCAATTACTTTTGTCAAGTGACTAGAGTATGATGTTGAAAGTAAACTATAAATGTTGCAAGAGGCTCTAATAAAGAGCAGAACAAGTTGAAAATTGTATGTTCAGGATGCAGTATTTTCACATATAACTCTGTTATGCATCTTCCAAAAATTATTTTCTCACATTCGTGTTCATAGGTGATCAACCACAGTAGAGAAACATTAGAGCAATAATTTTCTGCTAATACTGTTAACAGTAAGATATGTTCTTTATTGTAATAAGTCAGGACATGGGGATAAATATATCCCAAGGCCAACTGCTCTCCCAGGACATGTAAATAACACTCACAAACATCAGTGTATATTACATAACCATCCACAATCAATACATTATCTTAACTGACCAAAACAGAAAACCAGCTGCAAGCACACATCTCAGGCCCAAATGCAGCACCTTCCTAAAGTTCTAATATTCCTCTCTACGGAATTTTACTTTCCTTCTGCCTTCATCTCTGCTCGAACCCTGCAAAAGAGGTCTTATCTAGTTGGCAATGAAGAGTTTGTTTTAAATATGGAAGGTAACAAAAGCTCTTTAAAAAGTAAAGACGTAAGAAAAGGACTTATACTTTTTGGGGAAATAAAGCGCAGCAACTTCTGGATCCATGTCAGTGAGGTCATCTAAATAGACACCATCAGCACCAAGATGCCGGCTCCGTTTGTCTGTAAGGGACAGAACAAATAAGCCTATTAATTAATATTTTCTGAGTAACAATCCAGAGCTGTTATTACTGTTTAGCTATTCTATTTTAAGATTGAGAAACTAGACAAGTTATAACAGTTTGTGAACTGTATTGGTACAAAATGATACTGCCAAAACTTCAAACCAAGTAGTTTCTATACATTATTCAAACTATGAATTAACAAAATGAGACAGAAGAGGACTAGTCTTGAGAGATGCCAAAGACTCCCTGTCCCTGACAAAACCACTGGCAATCAGAAGTCAGTGGTCAGCAGAGGAAAACGGCAAAAGGAAAACCTTCTAAGTATTTGCACAGACCTATTATCACAGCATGGCAGTCAGAGCATTTAATCTCTGTGAGTTCATCTTCCATCCCTCTTGCAAAAGGGAAATGACAGACTAAAATATAGTTACTAACACAATATAACTGTCTTGTTATGGAGACAACCTACTTTTGAGCACATACACCTGATGTGTTGTGTGTGCACATGCACCACGGTAGGGGACAACACATCCCTGCCAGGCCTGTCACAGCGACTAACACAGAGCCACCACTGCCCTGTTGCTGCTACTACATCTGGACAAGTAACCACTGTAAGGCCAAAACCTAATTTGGAATTCATTCTCAAACCCACAGCTTCTCACTGTCCCAATGTCCAACACCAGGCATCACAAAAGCAATCAGAAAATCTATATAAGGACTGAATAGTAAGCAGAGAAACACGTCACTTTTTGTTTTCAAAGACAGTGGAATGCATGGGGAAGAGGCCAAGAAACTTGTATGTTTACTGATTAAAAAGCAGCTACAAAAACTAGGCTTATATAGAGCTTACATAATTATGGAATAACCAGTGCTCTAAAACAGAACATTTGTAAGCAAATAAATTTCATGTGAAGACTGTAACACTTGTTCACTTGTTAAAAAATACCATGGATATAGAGCCCAGAAATTAGGATAGACAAGCAGGTGAAGTAATATTTCACATATTTAGGACAAGACATGTACCACACAGAACTGACAAGCATGTGGAACAAAAGCACCTTATTTTATGGCAAATCTGTTCTTTGTGCTAAAGACATACTACACCTTTGCAATAGAGCAGAGAGTTTCCACAATTACCAGCAACATATCACACAAGTGAACCAGCAGATCTAGGGCTTATACAAAAAAAGTGAAATCCCTGAATCTGTCAAATGTGAAGAATATTGGAGCAAGTTTTGTAGTCTTGCTCATATGTGCAGAGCTGCCAAAAGACTTCAGACCAAGGAGAATCTTCTATCTAATACATATGTCATGTGAACAGCTTGATGCACTACTCAGGTTTTGAAGGCTCATTCCAAAGCTTATTCCATTCCTGATCTGAAAGTGCCTTCAGGGCATGGATAATTTATATGGCAATAAGATGCTTTATCACCATGAAATTTGAAGACAAAAATCATACATATAAAAGTGCAGGATCAACAGCTTTACCTTTCTTTCTGGAAGGGGAATCTGTCTTGCCAGTCGGTTGGGCTGAGCAAGCTGCAGCTTGTTTTATTTCTTCATTTGCAGGCAATGGGGGTTCAGCTGCTGCTGGCAAGTCTGTCTCTGGCTTATTTGTCTCAGCTGGTAAGGGCTCACTTTCATGAGCAGTTGCTGCATCTGATTGTCCAAGGGCAGGCAGAGGAGACACTGTGTTAAACTCCTCTACAGGAGAACTCTGGATGACCCGAAAGTGAGTGCTTTCAGAAGGATTTACATCCACCACGCTGGGTTCCTTTGCTTTGAGCAGAGAACTGGCCTATGAGGAAAATTAAACAGATTACTGTGAAGAAAAGCTCTTTAAGAAATCCAACAACCAGAGTTCAACCTGTCCTGTTCACTCCAGTGAGATCAAATTGTCAAGATGACCAACTGCAGCAGAAAACCACCACTAACTGAGATAGAGACTACAACACACAAAAGACCTCTCTGCTGTGTGTCCATGCAAAATTCATTTGCATCTTGGGGCCAGGAAAGATTTGTTCTGCAATGTGCTCTCCAGTCTTCATCTTCCATTCACCAGCACCTCCCACTCTTCCTTCCTCTCTTCCTGTGAAAATCCTGGCTCTCCCTTAGAAGGTAAATCTGACAAACAAGAGAAGGTAGTGCAGACTGGAGTCCTTGCATGATCAGGATGCTCTCAGGCACCAGGACACTGTCTAATCCCCAGATTTAGAATTTAAATCACTTTACAGGAACAGTTTCAGATCTTCTCTGAGTGTGGGGCAGGAAGTGCTCTTACAGAGAGACAGAGTGGAGCTGAACTACAGCAGCAGCTGCACAGCTGTTGTAACCTTCATGTCACAGCAAACAAACAACTCTTACATGAAGTTCAACAGCATCTAAAGTATAATTCCCCGTTCAGGTATGGTGAGATCAGAATAGCTTGGTTAGGGACATAGGCAGGGACTGCAGAGAGAAAAGCCTCTGGGAGTAAGATTTGCAGTACACACAAGGATGTGTAACCGGGATAAAAAAGATATGCCTAAATCTCCGTGCAGGAAACCGTCCGTTCTAGAATGCAAATGCTAATTTGAAACTCCTGTATGGACCTGGGCACTTAAACCAGTTCTCTTTGAGCAGAAAATAGCTCCCAATTTTCTTGTAATACACACAAGGAGGGGAATAGTGCAGAGGTGATGAGACACCTCACCACTGGCATACTAAAGAAGAGGCCCGAGCTCCTCTGAAGAAATAAAGAATTCTGGATTCCCACCCCTCCTTTTTTCACTAACTACCGACAGTGAACTAAAGATAAATTACAATAGTGCTGTTGTAATTCTGATGCCATGACCAGAACACAGAAGTCTTCTTTCTGAACAGGATACCCACTTCCCTGGCCTGCAAAGCAGGAATTTTTCCTCTTTATACTGTGTGTGAGCCCATCTCTTCTGCAGTCCTTTCTGCAGAGAAGCCAGCCTTCAGCAGGAAATGCCAATCTCTGCACCATCGCAGCCCCCATAGTTGCAGTATTCCTCTGAAACCTGACCTCTATTTCTCATGCACTGGTGCAAGTGTAAACTCTAAGCCTCCCTTTTCCCCTGTGAATGCTCTGACTCCACAGGAGCTGTCACAAGGAGCCAGCTAGCACCTGACCAACCTGCAGCGTGGGCAGTTGCCCACAATTTCTGTGCAGCCCTGGAGACAACACTGCACAGATCCCATACCTAACTGGGACAAATGGCTCCAGGAGGACACAGGCGCCAAGCCAGTCCTCTCAGCCAAGGGAACAGCATGTCTGCACACCCAGAGATACAGAACTGCAGGTGTCTCTGGATGCTTTTGTACTCAAATAACCCATTTTAATTTTTGTGAATCATACTGCTAACACCATGCACCTAATTTCCATCTAAGACCATTTATGAATTTCAATAATTTTCCAAAGGACACTGGGTTTGATTTTTTCCGATTTTTAAGCTTCTAACTTTCACAAGACTGGGTCTCAGGTACTTCTTCATTTTCTGCTGTATATCATCAGTGTTGAGAATATCCATGCCATAAGGTACTTTCCTATACCTCCTACAGAGCAAGATTAAATTCTCTTAGATAAAGCACTGCAATTTTATGTAAAACCAGGATCCATTTCCTCTTCATCAGTCTGCAGCAGACTAACCACATGTGCCCTATTAAAACACAACAGATGCTACCAGGAATTAAAGAATTTATGTTGGATACCTTTGCAGCCTGGGGTAGCTCTCCCCATGCCCAGTGCATGTGGGGATTATCCTTCAGTCCACTCCTGTCTGTAGGTTTACTGACTAATTCTGAGTCACTCTGAGGTGTAGGAGGACGTGAATCTGAAGGGCTATAGAAAAACAAACAGAAAATGTTACAAAAGCAAAAGTAACCACAACACACTAAGTGCTTTCCAAACTGATATCGGCCAATACAACTGAAATAATCAAGAGTCAACTGAAAGTATGAAAGTGTAGAAAAATGGTTTAAACAGCTCAGGATTCTCTTACACTGGCATTCAGAGGTCTCATCCCTTTTTCAGTAAATGCTGTCAGAGAAGTAGGATTTGAGAAGCTGAAAGAGATGGAACAAGAACACTGGACCTGAAGATTTCAGGAGGACTTTTGGGTTTTTGTGTGGAAAAAAGAATGGGGATGGTAGCAGCAGTAGCAGCAGATGAAAAGATGTTAGTATTGTTATAATGTATGCAAAGTGCAGCAATTGCTCACTCGCATCAACAAGACACCTTATCCTGACTAAGTAATAAGTTAATCTAAGGAATCCAGTTGACTCCTTTCTAACTTGTTCAGTTCTACCATTGGATGGATGTTTACAAGGAAAACAGCAGGAGAGCTACACAAAGAATTTAGGCCCTTTTAGTTCAAAGGTATTTAACTGTATGTTTTGATAATTACTTTACATTAAATATTTATGTATTAATTAGTAAATTATCAGCTTGTAGCATATTTTTAATGTGGTGAAGTCAAGAATGTGATGTCAAGTCACTCATTAATAAATAATCAATCACTGCTTTCAAAGACAGAAGGAAAAAATCCAGTCATCTGTTCTACCTGCATAACACAGGTCATAGAATTTTCCCCAGAACTTCCTGAACAAAGCCTGCATTTTTTATCTGAGCCAAAACATGTCTTGGTATACTCATCCAATCCTGATTTAAAAACTAAAAGCAACAAAAGAATCCACAACATTCCTAAATCAAAGGTCCAAACTGAGTTACTTTCATTCTCGAAAAAAAAAGCTTCCATCTCATGAAGTGCCTAACCCAGTGAAGTTCAACAAGGCCAAGTGCAAGGTGCTATGCCTGAGTAGAGGCAATCCCAATACAGGCTGGGCAAAGAATGGACTGAGCGCAGCCCCGGGAAGAATTACTTGAGGGTGTCTGTGGACAAAAAGCTGTGAGGGTGGTAAGAAACTGGCACGAGTTGCCCAGAGAAGTTGTGGACTCCCCATCCCTGGACACCAGACTGGATGGGGCTCTGAACAACCTGGTCTAGTGGAAGGTATCCCTGCCCAAAGCAGGGGGGTGGAACGAGATAAATCTTCAAGGTCCCTTCCAACCTAAATCATTCCGTGATTCTACAGTTCTATGAAAGAGCAAAACTGGTTTGGATATTCAGTTTATTCAGAAAAAGATAAAGAATAAATCAACCATGAAGAATTTATATAAAGGTAGAATCATATAATGGTTTAGGTTGGAAGGGATCTTAAAGACCATCTAGTCCAACCACCCTGCCATGAGACCAGGTTGCTCAAAGTCCCATCAGGCCTGGCCCAGAACACTTCCAGGGACAGAGTATCAACAAATTCTCATGGCAACCTGTCCCAGTGCCTCAATATCCTTATAGTGCAGAATTTCTTGCCAGAAGTCCAAGCTTTCAGTTCAAAGCCATTACCCCTTGTCCTGTCACTACATGCCCTTGTGAAAACTCCCTCTCCCTTTTAGGTACTGGAAGGTGCTATAAAGTCTCCCTTTTTCAATGTTCTGTAGAACCAGCTGGTAGGGAATTCACTGATCATAAGAAAATAATTACTTTACATTCACATCTGAAATAATTATCTAAACTATTCACTGTTTTCATCTATGCAGTAAGATACACTTTGAGTATGGACAAACACTAGGACTTTTTAGCTACAGATATTTATGTTACCTAATTAAATTATAAAATTTATAAGCCATCTTTTTAGGGCCTAAGAATTTCAATTTTTTTATCAGGCCTTAGGATATAACCTACAATTTGACAGATGAAGGAATCAATACAATGCAATTTTAGAAGTATTTTCAAGCTCTAAGGATTAAAGAAATGCCTAGTAGGTTTTTCAGCAACCTCTAAATCTCCCACTGAAAAGTTTGTAGGATTTGCAGTATTTTCCATACTTACAGGCCATTGAAACCTTGGAAATCAGAAGCCTGAGCCCTTCAGAAAATCTCAGCAGGCAATAATGCTCCTACTGCTGCTTTAAGCCTAAAATACCTAGATTTAAGGAAGGCTTGTTGCTTCATGTCTTACTTACACTGTACATTACAGACATTTTAACCTTCAAGACACCTATTGTCTACTTAGAAGAATCTCCAATCTGGCCTTGTTCAGCCCAAGTTCACTTCCTCAGACACCCTGAGAGAACAGAGGTATTGCTTCAGTCTGGGTAGAACCTCTGCATTTTGCAGTAAGAAAACTGATTTGGGGTGGAGGGGAACCTGGTCTTCTCCATCATCTTCCCTGAAAATGCAGTTCCCTTGTACACGCAGCTGAGTGGAGAAGAGCCTCAGCTGTTCCTCAGCACCATGATTTATATCCACAGAGACACAGTGGAAGTGCCGGCAATATGGCACTCGCATACGTGTGTATGTTAAAGCAGGCAGAGCTCTGCTCTGTGAAGGTTCTTCCTGCAACTGCTGCCCAGTGATCTGCATTTCCCTTGGGCTGAACTATGTCTTGCAGTTCCTGTGTCCTTAAGTTATGCACTGACTCAGCCCAGCTGAAATTTCCTTGCCTTGCACAGATTGCTGAGATACTGCAGATCAAACCAGAGCCACCCATCCGGTCAACAGTGCACAAGAAGAGAAACTTCAGTTCAGTCATTTAGATCAGCATAGCTGATTCACATCCCATAGATGCCGAATATTTGTGTCACAGTCCTATGTATTCCTTAACAGCTATGATTGCACTTAATCTAATCTAATGTCAAAGAACAAGGAACTTGGCCTGTAGTTGGCAGTTCTGCAATAACAAACTACAATGACCCTTGCAGTGTTTTCCATTGGAAGCAATGAGATCCCTGAAAAAGCAGCAGTGTGACCTGAGAAAAAGTCCTGTCTTGTGTGATGAAAAATACCTGTGAGAAGATAATCAGAAGGAAAGAGGCCTTATGTGACCCACATGTCACACCTACTCTTAAGAGACCATAACCGCATTTCTTATTTCACACAGAGGGGAAAAATGCTGAAAGACCCACCAAACATTTATTTCAACAGCTGCAAACACAGAGCCTCACTCAGACAAGTTGCTACAGCACTTTAGCTGTCTAGCTAGACTACAAGACAGGTGAACTACCAAGCAAAGTTCACAGAGCCACCCAGAGCACCTCACTGCTCCATCCCAATCTGTGCTTCTGCCCTTCCTTGTAATGAGAACATGCTAAAGAGAACATGCTAAGGAGAACAGCTTTGAATATCCCAGGATCTCACTTTGACTTGGCTGCAGCATGGTCAGGTTAAAGAGGACAGACCTAGAAGCTGGGAAAACCTCCAGATTATCAGTTTTGATAGGGCTTAGGCACCTAGTATGGCAACTATGTTGATATAAGCAATGAGTAGTTTAGCTTGATTTATTACTCAAAGCTTTCCCAGCATTAATGGAGAATTGTAGAGGACATATTCTGCTGCAGTGCGTTCCGTGGGGGAACCGAGCATCCGTCCGTGGTTTCAGGGGCTGCTGGGCTGCTCCAAGGCACGGGAGGGCTGGCGAAGTTCCTGCAAGGTTTCACCCAACCCACCGATGTTCCAGGCGCGCCAAAGAAGGAGAGACAGGTGGAGGGGCTTCCCAGATGGTTTATTTGGCACAGTGGTCCTGCCGGGGAAGCACTGGCATGGGGGTTACAGTTACATAAATACCGACACGAGGGGGCGGGAGGAGGGTACAACATCCAATAGAGGAGCACTGCGGGGTTTGAATTTGGCGGGCTTTGTGTCGGATTACACAATACAGAGCCCTCCATGGGGTGGGGAACCGATACTGGGGGTAGGGGGGGAGGGTACATAGCAGAGCCTGGCCATGAAATAGACCTAAACTGGCCAGAGCACAGCGCAACAATATTCTACTACTTTAAATTTTTTAACTCTGTTGCTGTGACCTCTCTCCACTGACTTAATGGAGCAAAAGAGTTTGACTGCAGAATCTTGAGACTTCTTGAATTTAAGATAACACAAAAAGTGTCTGTATCCACTTTTAGCTCTGTGGAAAAGAGGAATCCTACACTACAGCAAAGGCTTAGTCTCAGTTTCCTAAACCTTAAACAAGATCCCTTACCTACTCTGTCATCTTTACTCTACAAGGTTCTCCCCCAATGCAATCCAACACACAAAAAGTCTTTCCCCGTCCCAAACAACGGAACAAAGAAAAGAAGTTTTCTTTTGGCACTGAGCTTCTCCCATTACAAAATTTGCATTTTTTTATTGCTCACTTAATCTCCGAGGTTTTTTGTTTCACCTTTACTTTAGCAATCTATGCACAAGAAAACAACTCAGGAAAACCATGGGATAAAAATGTTATTAAAATATATACTGATTGCAAAAAGCTATGTGGAAATGTCAGTCTTCAGAGGAATGAATTCTTACTTTTTGGGGTTTTTATCATCTTAATGAACCTGATTTTTAACCCAGGCTCTCACTGACATGATTCATCAGGGTAACTTACCTCTACTCAATGCCCACAAAGAAGCAAGCAGAGGAGGTGCTTTCCAATGTCACTTGCAAAGTGTCTGGGTTAGCAACAAGTACAGTTATAAAGTCAACACAGTTCACATAGTCTGTGAACTATTAAAGTGTTAATAGGATTAAAAAGCAGTCCAGAAAAGAGGGAGGACAACTGTTCTACCTGTCTGGAAGAGAAAAGTGAGAAGATTGTTGAGGACAAGAGTTAGATAGGCCTCCATCTGCTGGAACAGTGAGGAGAGAGGTTTGCCCTGTACAATCTATAGCCTGTCTGGGCAGTAGAGCATGTTGGGAGAAAGAAAGACAGGGTGTCATTATTCACAAGTGCTGATTAACATAAACTCTTTGTGCATTAGTTACACAAACCCTGAATTTACATTGACAGTTTTCAAAATCCAGGATACTGCAATCAAGAAACAAACAGAACATACAGTTCCAAAAGGCATCGAAAGGGTAGGGTATTGACAAATGCTATCAGCAGCCTGGTGAAACCAATCACATTAAGCTTTACAGGCACTGGAATCTTTTCTTCCAGAACGCAATTCAAAACATTTCCATTTAGCCCTTGCCCTGAAATAATCTCCTCACGCTCCCTTTCTCTGCCCCTCCATTCCAGAGGCAGGATATGAAAATGACACTTCTTAGGATAAGGTCTTGTGAACATTGCTGCACTCCAGCAGTCTGCACAGGGGACATGGAGCACACGTGCATGGGGGCACACACACACCCCGCCCCAACTGGAATTACAGTGCAATGCACATTAAGCAAGAAACGGTCCCATTTTGACAGACACAAGAAGGGAGCTCCAAACTGCTCTGTTTTGACATGAAAGGTATACACATGCACACAAATACACATAAAAAAAAGTAAGCAAGTTACTGTATGTGTTCTTTTCACACAGTAAACATTTCATGTCTATATATAAAGCAACATGAAAAGCTCACATTCTTATTAATTAAAATAAAAAAAACCTTATTTTTATTTATCAACTCCAATCTGGAAAATTCTTAAAAGGATTACACTCAAAGTACTGAAGACAGAGACCTACATTCACTGAAGTCCTTACAGGGTGCGTGCATCAGGCAAATATTCAGATTTCACAAAACATTCATCCTCTCTAGCGTATTTATATGCCAACTGTGACATTAACAGATAAAAATATTCTTCAGAATTTGTGGACCTGCATTTGTATGTGTGCATTTGCTGCATCAAGGACAAAGCCAGTCTGATGCTTTGATACACTATCTTACTGCAAATATAGAAAGCATTCATCTAATAATGGTCAGTGACCCTGTCTGATATTAAAACCTTTAGTAAGACTTCATACAGCACTGGCATAGAAGACACTAATAGAAAAACTAAAATTAGGGTACTATCTAGAACTGTACTATCAGAAGAAGTACCTTTGAAGAGGTGACCATTCTCCATCTGAATGAGGGTAAGGAGCCGACTGAGAAAGCACAGAAACTGCAGGAGCCTTTATGTCAGATACATCATCAACAAACACATCTGGAACAGGGATCCTAAACAGGGGGAAAGAAGTGACATTTAAAAAACATACTCAATTACTGAATCGTCATATACATCAGATAACAAACCCTGTCACAGAGAAGAATTAGTATAACCTGAACTAAAAGGAGACCAAGAAAAGTTATCTGATCCAAGCCATCTAGTTCACAACACCACAGAGGATTCTTCTTCTGTTTTTAATGTCATTTTCATTATTTTAATTACGAACATTCCCAAAAACTTTCTAGCCTAAAGCTTTATTTCTAAAGTTACGCCTTCATCAGCCATATGTTCTGACTGAGAAAATACTGCTAGAGGGCACGGACTGGAACACTAACCCAGGTTTCCATTACGTATCTCAATTCCACTGTGATACCTTGAATTGTCCAATGGCTCTTTTTCTTCCTCTGAGCTAATCTCTATGGGAAACATGTCTTCATCTTCTGATGTGTCTCCATGTGTGTCTTCTCTTTTTAAGCTGTCTATTTTATGAGTTGACTTCCTCCTCTTCTTCCTCCTTTTTTTCACAGAATTACAGACTGGAGATGTGTCAGTAGAAGGCTGGGATCCATGGGCTTGGGGCGGGACTTGTGAGGATGCATTGGTGTCCAGGTTTCGTATCCTGTCTGTGGAATTCCTCTTCACCTGGGATTCCATTAAAGCAGTCCCCTCAGACAGAATGGGGGATGTGGAGAGATGATAAGGAATTACCTCCTGAAAAAGGAAAAATTCAAACCATGAAACGTTACCTCTTTCACCAGTCATACAACCGCTTCTAGGACCTATGCACAATTACCAAAATCTAATTTATTTACTCCTCAGAAGAATAACAAAGATTAGACCTCTGGATGCTCATTATGCTCCTATGGCATATGGAAATGTTTCCATAGCTGCATCTCCTTAGACAAACCAGGCACAATACTCTTAATAAAGAGCATCCTCTGAGCTGCTAATATTGGCCAGGTTACAGTGTAAGTCTCTGTCCACCTCACGTAAGATAGAGAACAGAAACAAAATCTTAGTTTAGAACCTGAACATTTTGTAAAACACAATTTCCCCTCACAACACAGATGACAGACAGTAGTCAGATTGGTCACACAAATATCCTGCTATTCAATCATATATATACATCTCTAGACATTCATGGGAGTATTTTCAGCAGTTTTCAGTCACCAAATAACTCTTACCACACAAAAATTTTACACATAAAGATACAGAGATGAACATGCACAAAGCTCTCACCCGAGACTAGTAATATCATACTCAACACAGGAATTTGAAAACTCATCCTGCTCTGGACAATGACAAAAATTAGTGGGGACATCTGAAGAGAAACGCCTGCAAAAATTTTCTTATATTACATTACATGCAGACTACTCAAAGTTAGTGTGACCATAACTTATTTGGACCAGTATTTAACCACAGCTCAACAGCACACATTCTCATGTCTGCTGTTTTAATATAGCTCCACATAAATAATAGTTGTGAGATCATGTTTATGGGGAGCACCAGAATTAATGTGTGCACAGATGTTTACAGAGCATGTGCACTTTTACTAGTAGTCTGGTGCATATGTTCAAATTAAAGATTTCTGTAAAAAAAAGGTCCCTGGACATAAACTTCGTGCACACAACTTTGAAGCATGTGAACTCTGTACATGCCATTTCTGTTCATGCACTGGCATGCATATGATTTATTTTTCACTTCTATGATTATCCTTAGCTTTTTCAAATCTCAACAACTCAAAAAACCCCCAAGGTAACAGCATAGCATCAAATTTCCCTAGCAGAAAATTGTCCAGAAACTTTCAAAACTATAAAACAGGTAAAAGCATATTTTTGAACAAGATTCCTGAACTCAAAGCAAACTCTAAAGAGCAGGCATCTGATTTTTAATGAATTAAAAGTAGTTTTGACTCTTACCTGATCATTATCCATTTCCTGCACAAAAAAGGCCTCCCCATTGTCTCCTAGTTTCATGTGCAAATCTACAGCCTCTCCATTAATTTCTATGTCAACCTGGAAGAAAATAAATATATTGTCATATGAAAAGAAAGTTAGTCCTGCTGCTGGTACTGGGCAAATGCTTCTCAGGGAAGTGTAGGAAACATAATAAACACAAAATAGTGACCTGCTCTGTTTCTTTCAGTACCCCTTAACAAGGCAATCAATTAAAAAATGTTTTTCTAACTCGTTCAGCTCATTGGTATCTTGCTCCTCTACACAGAAAAGTTTACAGTTACTACATAAAGTTCTGAATCCTTGTAAATATAATTGAATGCTTCACTTGCTACACAAATCTACTTGCTCTTTTAATTCATAGCCTATTTTTGAATTGTGCAAGAAGTACTTAAAAATGCAGTTTCTTAATTTGTTGTCTTTCAAATTCATTAAACAGACTTCTCTTTACACCATAAGAAGCACAAATGAGAAAAGTAATTCTACATTCAATTCCTGTGTCTATTTCTTCCACACATTGATCACACCACTGTACAGCTCTAACTATCTCCACTTCTTCTCAGGAGGATCTCTCTCTCTTTGCCTATAACCATGCTTGCCACTAATTTGCCACCAAAATTACATTTTGACCGTAAATCTTTCGGAGACTTGCACACAGGACACAGTACACCATTGGCACAGTAATATTTTTCAATTTTTACCTATCCTAAATACTGGAATTTCTTTCTGATCTAAGTAAGAACTGAACAATGTCCACATTGACTTTAGGATCTTTTTGCTGAAAATTCTAGCTAAATTAGAACCTAGATTATATGTAGTTACAAATTGCTTCCTAAAATAATCTGTCACACTGGTAACTTCATGTCTGATACACTGCCAGGTCACTCAGCTTGGTTACATTTATTTCAGGGTCCTCACTCTTTTTTTTAGCTTCAATTAACCTCAAGGTTCTATTATCTGAAAATATGACTTCCCTTACATCTCCCTTTTTGAAACTATCATTGAGCATGTCAAAGAAGGGAGTTTCAATAGAGTCACTAATGACATATGCCATTGAGTATAAGTTCAAATTAGCACATTCCAAAGTTTGCTTTATTGAATATAAATGTTAAAAATTTCATAGCTAGTTTTGTTTTTTGTAATAGTCAATGTCTTACAAATTATGCTTTGAACTCCAAGAATCAGTAACAACCATTTTAATTGAAGCTTGCCTTAATTCAGGCACTTTATAAAAGGTGTCTAAAGAAAACCTTGACTAGCAGACCACAGAACATTCAGTAGCTTCCATGCTATTACAGTTATCTCACAGACAAAACATATAAAAAATGTCAAATTTTCTTACCACTTTCTCCCTGGAACGCAAAACTCCCATTTTCCCGAAGCGAACGTGGAAAGGGGAACACTGAAGATTTCCATCTGGCTGACGTACAACAATTATGTCTATACATCCGGACAGTGTGGCTGGGTTTAGTCCCTTATAGAGCTCCTTCACAGTTACAAACACTTGCCCTGCGAGCTGTCCAACGTAATTCATGGTTTGGACCTGAAAGGCAAAAGGCAGAACAAATTGGATTTTGATCCCTGCTTGGTATTTTACAGACATTTGAGAGGTGGAGAATCTGGCAGTGGGGTATTCTCCTGTTTCACATGTTAACAGTTTTGCATAAAATCAGGATTTCCCACCTAATTTATTTACAGCATGTTTGTAGAGAGCTATTAAAAAACAAAAGGGACCTTGTAAGTCAGAAATTGCAACAACTTTCAAAAGTTCATTAAAATCAGCTGAATTCAAAACCACTGTCAGACTGTTAGACTCTGAAGCTCATAAATGTCTCCAATTATCTCTGAAGAGAAAAGCATTACTTCCAGAATAACATCTCCTTCTATCATTTATTGTGCCCTCAACACCAGATATACTTTTCTTGTGTATTTCCACAGGCTTTTAAGGGTAGGGCAAGTGAACAGCTTTAAGCATATCTAATTTTACACCACACTAAAGACAAAGGCTATTTTCCCATTTTACAGGGATCTCTCCCATTAAAACATTATTATAATGCATTCAGACAATAGATATGCATTAATGTTGGACAAGCAATCTTCAGAGCATTCAAACATTATTTCCTAATGCAACTTGACTGTTTGTGTTTCAAAAAGCCTCTTCAAAAAGTAGCTGCAGTTTTATTAAAAATTAGACATATGCTGATGGTTGATTTACTTTATTTCCACTGCTCCTGGATTTATTTAGTATTTAACATTTAGTTTGCTGCTTCTACATTACTAATACATGTCCTGTTTAATATATTTAGTCCCCCAGAAAGGACTAACATGCATATTTAGACATACTTAAATGATATAAAAGTCTTTTAATGGCTCTCAAAATAGGAGTGAATTTAAGTAGATACCTTCCTGAACAGTATAGGTTTTAAGGACCTCCAGTGTCTACTGTTTTCACTATTTTTCCGGCATCTCTTGCAGATTCCAAGATACTGGTTTCAGCAAAGTCCTTGGTCATTCAGTATAGAGCATAAGACTCACATACAAGTTCCTTGCTAGGCTGTGCTACACCACGTGGACATCAATAAAGAGAGACAGTTGCAGAGTAGGCAGTGGTAAAACTCCCACTGATGGTGATGAGAACAGAACTGAGCTCAGAGCCTGAGAGTCACTGCGCAGCAGCAGCATCTGTCACAATAGAGACTCTTTCAGCTGTGTTCTTTCATAAACAACAAAAAGATGTATGAGATGCTGTAAAAATGGCTCCAAATTTTAACTGTGATTTACAGTTATAAACAAAAGACTATTTAAAGAATACCATGAAATCACTAGAGTAAAAAAATTGGAAAGTTAGGAAATGCTATCATTAAGGCAGGTTTCTTCCATGCATTGCTGTTCTAATTCATTAAGGTTCCCCTCTGTTTTTTTTTCAAAAGTCTCTCCACATCATATGGACTGAGGCTTTGCTTTCTTCTCTGTTTCTATTGCAATTCATGGGTGTCAGGACACAAATCATGTTCTGAAGGAAGAATTATTTATGGTAGTCATCACTACCTTGTCCCTGAAAAGCAATTATGCTTTCCCAATCTGACAACTAGGGACTGGAATCACAAAAAGATTAAGATTAAAACTAGGCATTAACTTAAAAAAAGATCTGTTTGATTTTCAAAGTATTTCGTGTACAAGATGCTGTCATGGTTTAACCCCAGCCAGCAACGAAGCACTGCACAGTCACTGGGTCACAACCAACTCTCCATTCTAAGAAGGATGGGTGAGAGAGTCAGATAAGTGAAAGTGATAAACTTCATGGACTGAAATAAAGACAGTTGAATGGGACAGAAAGGGAAGAAAGTAATAATAATAAATTGCAATAATATGAAGAATAAAACAATAAAACAATTCAATTGCCCAATGCAATTGCTCACCAGCCACCAACCAATGCCCAGCCATTTCACAAGCAGCAGCCCACAGCCAGTTTTCCCTCCAGTTTACATTCTCGGCATGATGGTCTGTGGTATGGAATATCACTTCGGTCAGTTGGGATCAGCTGCCCTGGCTGTGTCCTCACAACTTCTCATGCCCCTCCAGCCATGTCACTGGCAGGGCATAAGCCACCAAAAAATCCCTGACACAATGTAAGCACTGCTCAGCAACACCTAAACCAGCAGTGTGTTACCAAACATTATTCTCATCCTAAATCACAAACACAGCACTGAACCAGCTACTAGAAAGAAACCTCTATCTCAGCCAGAACCAGGACAGATGTTAACTAATGGAAGAATAATCCCTATATAGTGTTTGGAGAAGCCTTTCTTCACAGCCCTCAACTCATGCATCCAGAAAGTGCCACCTGCTGAAAAACCAACACACAAAAACTTCACGGCAATTATATTCCTTTCTCCAGCACTGAACTGGTATCAGCACTTCTGGGCTCCCATTACACCCCAGAAACACTGCCTTCCTGAATGTAAATCTAGTGGCAAGCTGTTTCACAGGGAACAGCACTTGAAACTCACGCCACACCCTACACGGTGTCACAGAACAACAGGTTGGAACTGACCTCTCAAGGTCACCTGGTCTAAAGATCTGTCCAAAGGAGAGACAGCTAGGACAAGACTGCTCCCAACCTTGGTCCGGCAGAGTTCTCAGTATCTTCAGGATGGAGATTTCTCAGCATTCCTGCTCTCCTGTTTCTGTGTTTCCCTGTCCTCACTGAGAAAATTTTCTCACAATGCCTAATCTGAATTTTCCTTGTTCCTTGCAGCTTGTGCCATTGCTTTTTGTCCTACCACTGTGTACCTCTAAGATCCCAGCTGTTTCCTCTATACCTCCCAAAAAGTAAGTGAATACCCTGAAGACTAAATAAAACTAGTTTTGTCAGCCTCTGCTTTTAAGTCATAAGCTCTTAGCCCTCGAATTATCTTTGTAGCCACCATCTAAACTCTTAAAAAAGTTGGCATGACATAGGCACAAACCTAAGTTCAGAAGTGAGCCTCCAAGGTGACAGATGTAAGCAAATATTTAAAATTACCCCTCTGCTTGGAAAAATACTTCGTTCTTACTGGGGATTTTTTGAACCTAAAGCACAAAAAGAAACACATTTCTTATTGAGCTAAATTAAATGTAAAGACAGCTACAATTAGGCTAAAAATTATACAGTATAGTTCACCCCAGTTAATGCTTGGTCTGCTGAAGCAACAAAATTTCTAGGTGCAAAACAGCAGTGACTTCTTGGTGGAGAAGGAGCTGCTGGGACAGTATATGCACTCCACTGTTTGGGAGAGTTATGGACAGACAATCCAAGTATGAGGACTCATACATCCTCTTAACAAGTTACACCACCTGGGCTCCTAAAATTCTAAACAGAAAGTTTTGCAACTATTTCTATTCACAACAAGTCTTAACTACACTGTCTGCCCTGTCTTTGGACACAGAGATTATTTTTATACCCATAAATTTAAAAAGTTGGACACCATCCTCAAGCTGAGGCCAAACAGCAGAGCACAGCTTGCTTCCATACAGTGGAAATCTCTTATCCCTTAGAAAGTGCCACATTCAAACTGTCAGCTGGTCATGGACACTCGTCTCAAGCTGGGCTGAATCTCGCATATGCACCAAAGTCATTGCAGAATTGCAAGACAGACTGGGAGACTGATCACATAAACCCCACTTGCCAAAGAAACTGACAGAAATGGGTTTATATTTCAAATGTAGGGAACAAAAGATGCTCTAGTTAAAATAGGGGAGAGTTCAAAAATTAGACTCTAATGGTTGTAGGCCCTCTATCCTACCTTTTACACATGCCAACCAAAGCTGAGGTTGTTTGGAGTCTGAGGTTTTTAAGTTTGTACTCTGAACCTAAAGTCGGTCCATGCCATGTCAGCACTCCAGGAAACCAACATTCCTCAAACCCCAGAGGGACTGGATGTGGTTTTGGAGCAACACTTCATTCTGGCCACTCCAAGAAGTCTTTCACTTACTGACCAGACAGCAGCAACTTCAGCAGTAAACACGAGTTTACGTCATGGGTTAAACCCCCAGTGCCTGCCTGTTAATTATACTCAGTTTAGTAAAACTCTTGTTCTCATATCATGCTAGTGGACACAGCACAGAATATTTTTTCGTGCTGGGAAAATTCAGAATCCTTTGATCTAAGCTTGCAAGCGAGAACAGTCTGTACTCCTTCTGTCAGGATTTTCAAATGCTTTGAGTTTTGTTCTTCGGCAAAAGACATTTCACAGCTCTACATTTTGCATCTATTATAAAATTAAAGGTATTCTCTAGTATAATTTTTAATGTAAACCTAACTAGCATCACCTTCCAGGAAGCCTCGAAAATTTCAAACTCTTTTGATTGTTAAAGACAGCAGCCATTTTTCAGGATTTATGATCATGTGAAAAAATAAGTCAAAAATAAATAGCTAAGTGATCTCCTTTATGATTTAAATAGTTTATTCACTCAGCAAAAATTGACCTCACAAAATTAATTCTTTGAAGTCCCACTCTGCCGGATGCCACAGTAAGATCAAACACACTGTCATCCAGATAATCCACTTCTTTTGTACAGGTACACTAGACTATGCCCTAATTCCACTGGAAAAGCCAGTAATTGTACCCCTTGTGGCACGGTTTTGGTTGTTATGTTTTTGGGGGGTTTTTTTACAGCTTAGCTCTTCCCCTTACCATTTCATCTTTCTTTACTGCATTTTTCAAACTAAAATACTGAAAATCATAAGAACTAAAGGTCTTTTTTCCTTTGGCAATACTCAGTATCTCCTCAGGTTCCACAACATAATGAATAATAGATTAGATATCCACACATATTCAAGTTATTAAGAGATGCAAGTGCTATTCAACATGCTCTAAAAACAGACAGTTGATTTAGGTAGCATGCCGTATGGGCAATTAAAAGAGTAGAACACACTTCCTCTGGAAGATATGAAATTTCCAATCCATAAAATTTTGCAGAACAGGACAAACATCCACTGGGACTGGTTTTAGAACAGGCAACTGCAGTCTTTGGGAAAGACATTGCTGCTGTGCCTGTGTCCAAGGCAGTAAATCAACCCACACCCCATCACAGACCTGACCCTTACAATCTGGACATCTATCTATTTAAATCTCAAAATCTGCTTCTGGTGAATTTCAAAATCTACTTCATTTAGGCACAGGCCAATAAGCACTCTCCCAACAATTCCAAGGCACAGATAAGGAGCTGGGATGGACTGGGCACTAGTCCCACAGCCAGTTTAGAAGCAGTCATCTTCTTTTAAAGCTTTACAGACTAGATGGTGCGAGCTGGTCTGGTCACCAAGAACGAGCTTTGGCAATGTTTAGTTCCCTTTCAGCCCCTTTTCTAAGGCTCTATGGTTATGACTGTGCACTGGCTTTGTAGGCCAGGAGAGGAAGATTTGCAGCAATGGTAAACATAACACAAACGTAAAAACCAAACCAAAACAAAACCAAAAAAAAAGACACCAAAACCCACATCAAACCACACACATATTTCAGTTACACTTTTAATACCTGATGTGATGATGAGACCCTGGTCCCTGGCTGAAGCGATGAGCATAAGCACAAAACAAATCAACTTTCCTCCCAAGAGCTTCCATATAACTTGTGAAAGGTGAAGGAAAGACAAAAATTGATGGGCCAGCATTCAGTTAAAATACATCACTGCAGCTCTGCTGCTGACACTGAAACTATGACAGTTTTACAAACCTGGACCATCTGGTCCCCTGACCTGCCCTTGGTTTTTGTTTTGAAGATGTAAAGCTTGAGAGAGACCAGACTGTATCTGCGAATCAGACTGTGGTCCCTTCAAGAAAATCATTCCTCACTTACAAGAAGTAGTAAGTAAATGATAACACTTCAAAGTCAGTGCTTATTAACAGGCTTTTACTGCAGATCAAATATTCATTTTCTTGACTCTGAAACAATCCAGTTCTGTCTGCAGTACTGAACTCTTAATCGCTCTACTGCAACTAATGGAGTTTTACTATTGACATATTCTTTACCATGAAAAACAGTTTCAGAGGCTATGTTCTAAAAAAGATTTATGATAAGAAGGTAGAAGAGATAAGAAAATATTTCAGATTAAGATTCCCTAGGTGACATTTTTCAAAATTAAGCTTAGCCCTTCATGTCCGTGTGACAGCCATAGTAATGTTGACTTCTTAACTATAAAAACTCATAATAATTATCATTCTATTATTTTTAAAATATGTACTTTTGTTTATTAGTAAGCTGTCAACACACTGTTAAGTCACTAATGCTGTTTGATTGTCACATTCAAATCCTTTAGTATTTTAAACTATTTCAGGTAGGAAATTGAAAACCATTAAGAACTCTCAAAAGCCTTTTTGTTAACTATTTGTGAGTTCCTACATCAATCCAATCTAAAGTCACTGCCATGAATTCCCATCCTACTTTATTGAGTAAATGACCAGGCAGAACCCCAAAGTTGTGCATTTTTCAGAGCAAAATCAGAGCCTGGATTTTTTTTCTTTAGAGGAGCCATGAAGACATTGCCCAGGACTTTGGAAGACTTCAGTTTAAAGGTCTGTTTTCCTACAAGACCCCCACATAATTTTGGCCAAGTTACTGAGGCTTTTATCTCAGAGGGTGTAACTCCCGTTGGTTTCAAGCAGGGTCTACCACTGTGGCTATATTCCAAGTGCAGCAGGCCAAGCGTACCCAAGTGAGACATAGACAAGTACTCTCCTTCCATATTCTTTTTTCCTGAGAAAGGAAACCTGGACACATGACCTGAAAGGGCGCCATAAACAGCCATGACCCCAATTTGGACAAGCTGCTGAGGGAGAACTCCAGAGCACTCTGCTGAGCAGTGTGACTCTGGCTGTTCTGTAAATAGGAGGGCAAACTCTGTCCAAGTCTGATTATACGCACATTTGTTCCAGACTTCCCCACAGTCACAGCTGCGTGGGACAGACCACATTCCTGCAGGTGATCTGACAGTACATCTGGTCAGTTGGGAGACAGGTGCAGTTCACTTTTATGTCCCACATCAGAAAGAAAAATTCAGCCTGTGTCTGACTCTACATCAGAGTAAGAGCATTCTGCTTTCCGCCAGTCAAATCTCCACAAAAATTTTAGGATTGGGATTATTCTGGGCTTAATTCTATTAGGAACTATTTGACTTCTATTCCAAGTTAGCCAAGGCCACTGCCAAAAATTGTGACTTCTTACAACAGCCAAAGAGTCAAATGGATCAAATGTCAAACTTATCTTCCATGCTGCCTGTCCCTCGAAGAACCCACCCGCTCACACTCACCCACAGTTGTGGACTTTGACTACAAGATGACTATTCCTCTGGTTCTGATCTGGCACTATATTTTAAATAGTTGAACCCTTACTTGGTGCAATACTTCACGAAGTCCCTGTAAAGGACAGAATTTTTTCCTGAGAGCAGCTAAAATCAAAAATTCAAACTGACGACTCAACTTGCCTGCAATGAATCCCCATGTGCAAACAAAGGGAGAACGGGCCCATAGCCCCATGGTCAGGTCATCAAACTGGTACCCAAGAGTCCAGGAAAATTATTTCAAGAGCAGCTGAAGTGTACAACCACAGTGTCCATATCAACCTCCCAAATGCACATTCCCCACTCCTAAATCTTGCCCCTGTGTCAGCACTGAAAAGTAACACCACTAAAGCCAGAAAAAAATAATTTCCAGCTAGATCAATGGGATGATCTGACTCACCAGATAACCATACAATTGCTGCTACCAAACAAAGAGAGAAACTAAGAGTCAGTGGTGTACAGTACAAAGGACACCTCTATTGAAATTCCAGGCAGTCCTGAAATCATACCTCAAGACTACTCCTTTCCCAGAGATTTCTTAGGAGACCTTCCACATTTCCCTTGTTCCCGCTGTACCTTAACTTCTCAACTGTACAGTGCGTTCCTCCTCATGGAGACACTCTGAGGAATGTACAGAAGGACTGAGACCCCTTTGGACTGACCCTGCATAAAGAGGTTCAAACTTTACAACAAATTGAAAAGTACAAACTGATGCCTGAAACCAAGAACTTTTGAAGTAGCTGAAGAATATATGGTAGGTCATGTACCGTGCTGCCCTGTGGTACTGTTCTGATGTCAGCAAGGGAACATAAATCAAAGTGGAAAAACAGTAGTTCTACTCTATACACACACCTCACGTGACTTGGCATGCTTGCTTTCAGCAGGATTGAAAAACAAATTTGTTCATTAGACTCTATATTTTCTGCATTTTTAGAGTTTAAAGTAAGCTTTTCCTGTGTTTCAACTGGCTTTGATGACTGGTATGTGTATATATGTTCACAGATAAACAAATCTGTACATCAGCACATGCTCAAGTATGGAAAAGGGCCAAAGACTAAAACTTGCCCAACTCCCTTACAAACAGGCCCTGCTGCATCAGGTAAGCAGATATTATCAGGTAGTCCTTATCTGCATTAGTGAACTGGAGTTATAAGAAAAGCAGAAAGTATCTAAAACCATCAGTAGCTATTTCCATGGCTTTATGCCTAGAATCATAACATAATTATGTTGAGTGTTTTCCATCTGATCTCCTGCACTGTCTCCCCACTTTTTCTCCAGTTCTCTTCGTGGAAGCAGACTCATTTTATTGTAATAGGAGTTCATCTATCTAACTTCTAACCATGCACAGATGACAACAAAACCTTATGTATGTACACTAGGCATTTACCAGTATTTGCTTCCTAAGACAGCAGAGGCAGGGATGCAGACAAAGCTATCCGGAAAATAAACCATTCCAAAACACCCTCCAGACTAGGAGCCAAATTAGAGGTCAAAAGATCTGTCAAGGCTGATGACTTTACATATGAAAAGAAAAATGATCTGCTAGGTAGTCTGCAACACCAAGGCTGGGATATTGCGTCTATGTAATCCCCCTATTTGATGGGGATAACAGTATCGCAGTGTTTTGTCTCCTTCCCACAAGACACATTTGCTTTTAGTTTTGCTTCTTGAAGGAAGAGAAAACATACTAATCAATAGGAAAGTAATAACTGTTGGGGGAGTAACATAAAAGAAACACAAAATATCTGAAAGTTTCGTTTTCTGTGTAGCCACTGCATTCCGGCTAGCCAGGCTCTGCTATGTCATTAAATCCCCCTGTCCTGTTACTGCTGTCATTATTCCAGCTCAGGGGAAGTATTAGTGAAGCAGTGGCATAACGCAGCGATATACATCAGCAGCTGCCAGGCAAAGGAAGGCAAAATTCCTAAAGCCAAAGGGGAAGCAGCAGCGCATCGAGGGGCACTGGCCACCACCAGCTCACACAGCTCGGGGGGGACGGACACCAAACCGAGACCCCCGCGCTGGGTGCCTCCCTCTGAGGGGACACCTGGAAAGCATCACATCTTCCCTCTAATTCCGTGCACAAAGCACTGTCCAGGCACGATGCGCCCAGCAACCCCGGCGCAGCGTCACTGCCCAGAGCCGGGCGGCTCCGCAAGGAAAGGCGGGCAGAGGCTGCGGGCAGGGGACCCGGGCAGGGGGCCCGGGCAGGAGATGCGGGCAGCCGCCCGGAGCCTCGCCAGGATGCCCAGGCCGGACGGACTCGCTGCCTCCAGCGGCTCCTGGCCTTGCCTCCCCGCCCGCGGGCAGCCGGAGGAGGAAGCGCC
>VYZT01063257.1:94833-156491 GCA_013400735.1 Pomatostomus ruficeps
GGGGCCGGTGCTGCCGCAGCCGCCGCGGGCCGGGGCGGGGCGGGCCGGTGGCGCGGTGGTGTGGGGTGATCCCGCGGCCGGGGCCGAGTCAGGTTCCTAGCTGGGAAAAGCGGAGAATGGGAATCGCTCAGCCCGGGCTGACCAAAGGCAGATCCGTGACAGGCGTCGCTTGGGCTGCCTGAGCCTGGCATTCGTCGCCATCAGGAACACGTCTTTCAGCATCAGACGCTTTGTCGCTTTAAATAAATGCGATGAAATAAAGCTTTTCCTCCTGATAGTGGTTTCCCTGCATGTAAACCGTATTGTAACCTCACTTTACAGTGAGCGCCTTACACAGCTAAAAAGGGAAGTGGATGTCCCTGTTAAAAATGAACTGATGAAGGAATCTTGCAGGCCTTTTTGAAGTCCGTTTACAGAACTCAGGGGAGGGTGGTGTTATGTGCAAAACAAATGAAGAGGAAACAGAGTAACACAGGAAAAAAAAAAAAAAAGATGACAAAGAATATATACACACAAAAAAAAGAAAGGGATCAAAGTTCATTATTGAAGCACTCTGCTAGTTTTAGGCCTGAAAACAAGTTTTTGAGAGCTGGATTTCCTGCATCTCTGTGTTGTAGTCCCCAAAATGTACGTGCAGCTGAAGCCTGGGAAGAGTACCTTGTCAGGTAATTAGAACTTAAGCCTGCCATTTCTGTTAACTTTCTGGTTACACTGTAAAACAATCCCAGCAGAATCATCTCCAGGTCATCACATGATTGTAATCCTTCAAATTTTTTTTCTGCAACACGTCTTCCTCCTATAGCTCCCTTAGCTCTCTCTCCATGTTGGCCAGTCTTTGTACAGCTCACAGCTATGACAGAGCCACTGGGTGATGGGACCCGGTGCAAACCCACAGACTCCAATTCCTGCCTCTTCTTGTCTCCTCCATTCCCGGTTACACAGCTACACCAACGAACACACATCAGTTTTAGAACAGAAAAGTCAGTGAAGAGAGTTTCTGCCAGGCATGACAAACAAAGGTGTATACTTACTCCCAAAGAGAAAATAATACACAACTGCAACAAGAAATACCTGCAGTTTTCATTTCCCAGGCATTTCATAACAAATCCCTTGCCAGTGGGCAGTCAGTAGGCTATGAGAAATGCTAGTAAATAATCCCGTGCCTGTTAATACAAGAAGCTTTATATGCGTTTACTGTGGATCCTACCAGTGCTCTGCCCACCACATTTGTGTGGAATACAATCCCATATTGTGTTTTCTCTGAAAGAGTGGTAACCTCCAGCCATCACCATCCATATTAGGTGGGAGGACTCCTCTAACATATTGGTCCACTATGGTCTTCTACTACTATGCTAAAGTCAAAACATGATCCTGACATACTGAATCAAAAACACTGTCTTTCCAGAGTCTCAGCAACACCCACCCTTTCATGCTTCTTTCAGAAATCCAGAAGCTAAAGTCTCATTTTTGAAAGTACTATATTGTGTTTAGCGACTTATCACATCCAACCATCTGCTGCTTGATGTAAAATAGCCCACAGAATAATGTTCTACATTTTAAATGGCTCCATGTGCAAGGTCATGTTTTTTCTTCCTACAGAGCAGAGTAAATACAGCCATGATACACACAAGATGCTGTGGGAAGTGCCAAATGCTTGCACAGCAACAGCGAGCTTCAGTTAACAACAGTGCACCATCCTGCTGTGCGTTTTCACTCTGTTCATATTCATGGTGTGACCATGGCGTGCAGAGTGGTGGTCCTCAGATAACTTCCCTGAAACAACCTCTACAAGGTCATTTGGAAATCCTTACTTGTGCTGCACTTCAGCTCATAACTGTTCTCCTCAATTAGTTCTATCTTGAGGACCAAGCACTGGTACATAACTAATACTTTGATACTGTCCAAGCCTTAGCATGGTCATGGCTGCAGATTTGACTCAGCCCTGTGCAGAGTTTGGAGGATGGTACGTCAGGGATGGTTCCTAAGAAATAATCTGGCTTTACCCACAGACTAACTAGCGAGTACGGCCCTAGCAAGAGGAAAGCTTCTGACAGTGTCATTTCCAAAACACATGGAGGAATGATGAAGTTCTGAAGTATTTCTGTTTTCTTCCTGAAAAGTTTCCCCCTTGACAGGTTTCTTTCTGGAGGCATTGTGTTAGTCAACAGATGTTTGTTTACCAAGGTTTGATCTAAAACTGTCCACAAGATTTTGAAGGACCTGCTCATGGAAGTTTTTCTTTCTATTCCTTTCATGGTCAATTTACATTAATTCATTATTACCTGACTCTCGATTCTTGTTTCAAAGACCTTATAGGTTACATATTCACTCTGTGTTTGTGCAGTTCTGGCACAGTGGAGCTCTAGCCTATGATCTGGGCTCATAGTTACTATGAAAATACACCTAAGAAGAAAGTTGAGCTGTGTAGTCTTCTGTAAATTAATAAAATTGGGTTTAAAAAGAGCCAACAAGCACAGAAGAGTTTAATAAAATCCAAGAACAGATTCCTATAAAAAATTACATAAGTCTGTGCAAGGGGAAAAAAAAGCCTTCAATTCTATCTTGGGACAATAGATTTTTCTAGCGAAGATGTTGTCATTGAGCAAAATAACCATTCAAGCCATTGTGCATTAGCAGCAATGTCTGGCTTTTCCCCCACTGAAACTAGGGTTGATGTTCAGGCAGGCAGTACCTTGGTTATGAATGACTGCAGTTTTTAAAGTATGCCCAATGTGCAGGTAGAAATTTTTCAGTAAATAGAAAAGATGAGCTTTTAGCTTTTCATTTATAATTAACTTAGAAGCAAAGATGGTTCTGGAGTCATGCTGACATTCTTCATGTTAAGTAATAAACTCAGAGTAGCTCAAGCAATGTAAATTAAGAGTTGATCTAGTTTATTCCAGTGTAAACATCAAAAAGCAGTTTGACTGACCCTGTAATTACCTGATTAAACGTCCCATCACACTAACAAAGGAATTTTTCTCCTAACATAAGGAGATATTTTTATACTGTACCTGCAGGCACCTCCGATAAGCTACTGAACTCTCTGCTGGTTCACTTTTTTTTCCCTTTTCTTTTTCTCTTTCCATCAAGTCCAATTATCAAGTACTTCACTTCATCCTTCATTTGAAGGCACAGTAGTGCAGGGTGTTGTAACATGTAAATTCTGTCATTTAATTTGCCTCTAAGTGCTTGATTGATTTGAGAACATTTTCTAAAAGTATACGTAGATGTTATTTAGTTGCAGAGATTTCTAATACATTCCTGCCCCCCACTTCTTGATTTTAACATGTTGCCGGTTTTGACTGTGCTGCTGCTTTTGCTTTGTGTCTGTCCCCCTGAGCTCCTTGCATTTTGACAGCTTTAGCTTTGGGATTTTGCTTTCTGTATCATCACAGTTCCTGAGTATTGTAATCATTTGCTGACAGTTGCACATGCCAGCCAATACACTTCTGATACCATTTCTTATCTTTCTTCTTTGGCCTCTGTGTTAAGAGGTGAGAAGATGACATCATCCTCAGGTGGACTGTGATGTCATCAGTAGTAGTATGAAGTTTCAGTCAACAATGAGGCAGGGCAGTGACCAGTGAACAACAAAACTAAGAGGATTATTTTGTCAAATGATCAAATGCGGGATTGCAATTTTCCAGGAACTGCTGCAGCTGGAATTAGAGGCAAGGCAGGAAGCATTGATTATGTACCAAAATGCTCATCTGTAAGATAACATCTCTCATGCCATTAGTGCTCGCATTGCATAACCAAACTTGATTTTGAACCAAGTACTTTTGGACTTGATTTTGTGACAGATAGACCCTTTCCTCCCCCTCATGGAAAAAAGGGGGATCTGTAGCAAATGAACCACTAGACAATTCCTTTTTTTCCTTCTCAGAATATAACAAGTCTTGATGATGAAGGTTCTCAAAAGAACCTTTTTCCTCTAATTCTGCATCCGACCATGCAAACCCACAAAAACCTCAATGCTGCCTTTATATCCTAGCAGCCCTTTCCCCAGTCAAAACTCATTTCTCTGCTACAAAATACTTGGCTACTGAGAAACCGAGGCTTCTATTGACTCCTATGATGCAAACATCATCAAAGCAGAAGAGTGTAGGAGTATTTAAATTAGGAATAAGAGAGGCTAAAAATATCAACCCTGCTGGACATACACTTGTTCCAGTCCAGTCTCATCAGAAAGCAATTTAGCTCCAAATCTGTAAATAGTCACAGTTGAACTCTCTAAATATAATCTTAAAAAGCTTAGAAAAGCTTGGGCCCTGATAAAGCAAAGCAATCGCGGTGTATGAGATTAAGGATATAACAGTGAAATCATCAAAGTGTTCTTTCTCCAGCCAAGACCACAATTCCTGCATATGCTTGTTCAAACACAGACTTGTATTCTGCTCAGGCAAAATACATACTGGTGTGTCGGTGCACACACTTTCAAGAAATGAGAGATCATACACAACTCTATGGAAAACCCTTCCATCCTGTTGTGGACAGAAATGGTTTCCAGCCCAAAATCTAGCTTTTCATCAGTCCAATACATCTGTGCATGACCAGCAAAGCTTCTGCCTGGAATACTGTTTTCAAAGCACAGCAAACCAAAATCATCTGTATTATTTGTTCAGAACAAAATAGTACAAAACATGCTTTGAGGACTTCAAACAAAGCTGGTCTGTTTCCCAGGGCATAATGTTTTCTTCACTGTACCTGCAATGCTTGCAAACTGAAATGGCAATCTTAATCCCAAAGAGGAGAAAGATATTTGGAAACCAACTCCTCCTGTTGAGAAGTTTGTTGTTTTTCTCTCAGCCTCCTGTCTGCAATGTCTAAATCAGACTGCCCACCAATATCAAATTATCCTTGCAAACAGGTTCTGAAAGTTACTGCTTGGGGGCTGTAAAACTGAACACCTTGATTAATTTAGTATTGTTTCCACCTTACCACGCAAACTGTAGGTAGCAAAGATGTAACAGCTACAGCCATGATAATAAGATGATTAATAGATATTTTGTGTAAAGCTTTTCCTTCTGGTGGGCTAAGAATTAAGTGCTAATACAAGTCAGCTTGAAGTTCATTCTCTAACTCCATGAAGACAGTGAAGTATCTAAAATGTGTTTTATAATACAAGTAGCAATATTTGGTGCTTCTCTTTGTGACAAAAAATTCTTCACTTCTGTGCAGACCAGGGTATAGGGGGGCTGTGCGGTGTGTGGCTCCTGGTGAATGCAGGGGCACTGTCCCTGGCTTGGCATTACAAAAATCAGATTTGCTTGGCTTTGAAGTGAGATAATTCTGTGCTCTCCCAGGTACTGTAATTAGTTCTGGCTGTCATATAAACTGGATGAAAAGGGTTTTAATCTCCCCTCGAGAAAGAGGCAGATGGAGGATTGTGAGCAGCCCGTCAGGAGGGGAGGCAGACCCTGGCTGTTGTCTCCCTCACCAGTGAACTGATGGGGGAGGCTTCTGCAGGTACTGCCCAAAAGTTTACACCTTCATCCCTTCATCCAAAGTAAAAAAGGCTTACTATTTTTGCTGTGAAAAAAAGTGAAATAATGCAACCCCTTACTACTTTGTGTTTTCCTCTCTCACTAATACTCAGTTTTCTTGAATATTTGAAGTGATATAACCAGATTAAAGCAATTTTTTTTAACTGTGTGTAACATTTAAAAGGGTACTTTTCCCACTTCAGGTGTGGGTCCTGTGCCTCCACCTGAAGGACTCCTGCTTTCCCTCCTCAGAACTTTCTGTAGCAGCAAGGCACAAGGGAGCTCTGGCCCTAAGATCTTTTCACACTGTCCTCTCATTCCTTCTTCTGTGCCGAACTTGAAGACACTTTAATCTGGCAGCACAGATTTCAGATCTCTGATCTTTAACCTCAAGACTCTCTATTGGGTGATTTGGGGGGAGAGGTGAGATATTGGTTTGGGATAATCTGTCTTAGAAGCGTTTTCCTTGTAATTCCATTATTGGGGATTTTAGTGATTACAGTTTGAGACAAGGACTGTGCTTATTTAGAATTCAAAGTACAATCATCCAGTGAATGCTTGTGATAAATTTTTATCAGGCAAAATGTGAGCTATATGGAACAACAACAATGTTTAAAAGCATATTTTGCTTAAGCAAATAATCTTTTCAGTCTTGCTTGCTGTAAAAGCTGACTTGCTCTTACTGTTCTCATCTGTTTTGTTCTTAAAAATATATTGTTATAGATAAAGTTAATAATCAAAATTGTATGAAAAGCCTAGGGACAAGCTGAGGCACAGAATTAAATTCTGCACATGCAGTCAGAAGACAGTAAGTTCTCTTTAATTATATGCATCAGGCCTGGGCAAATAATCAGCAAATAAGTTCATTTACTGCATTCTTTCTCTTATCTAAGTAGTTCATTCTCCTGATTTAGGCTGAGAACTTGTATAAAATGCTAACTGGGACTTCTAAGTCAGTTGTGTTAAAGCAGGAACATTGTAATTTATTTCCACTTTTTACCTGCTGTCATTCTTCACATCATCTGTAAGGACATGCGTATCTGTGTGATATTATCTGAGAAATTAGCTTAATTTTTATGATTTCTGTATCTGGAGTGCTAATACAGTTAATAGATGTGATTGAGTTTGCAAAATCATGAAAATGGTACTTTATGTCAGTTTCATGCTCAAATTTCTATGAGTGGCAGAAGTGTCCCAGGTAATTCAGTAAATCCTTCCCTCAAAATACTATCTGTGCCAAAATGAGTGTAGTCTCTCCAGAAATGTTATAGCACTAAAATCCCTGAACATAGTAGTGAATGTCATTTTAGAACTAAAATTAAACAACATTTCATCTCTATCAGTCCAAAATTAATTATTTGGAAAACTAAATTTAGATTTGCTGTGACAAAGGGTATATTAACCAATGGAGAAATTATAGTCTGTGGTTTGAAAGAAAGCATTTTTTTTTCTCTGATTTCTGCCATTGTGTTGAAAGCTGAGCAAAAATTAAAATTTTACTCTAATGAAAATGTTGTTATAAAAGAGTCTCGAAGTCTAAAATGCACAACAGTTTTTGCAAGTGAGACGCACCTGTCTTAAAGGGGGTTTTAGTATGTCTATGTCATCTGGTCACAAAGTATGATGTATTTGAGTGGCTCTCAGGGGGCAACGATCCATTAGAAGGAAATGTAATTCAATGTCGAACTGAGAAAGTTGAAACAATTTTAGTTAGTCCAGTATTAAGATACTATAAATGAGTGTATTATCAACCCTGCCTGCTCTACATCTAACTCTTTAGATCCTGCCCTTACATAAATGGAACAGTTCTGTCTCCATGTATTCCTATTCACTGTTTGAAAAGAGCTTACCAGCACTTGCACATACATGCAAGAATTATTTAAAAACATTATTTTTCAGAGTTATTTTGAGAAAATAGGTGCATTCAAGAATTAACACACTGTGAAAATAATTTCTCCTTGTTCCATAAATATAGCAGATATGTGTGTTAAAACAAGCACTTTGTGTAAATCTTTGGAAATCATTTACTGTGGTGAAATTAGTGAAATCCATTTCATTAGGTCCAGCATGCCCTGGGACAGAAAGGCTTTGTCCTCGTGGCCTGTATGCTTTCCATATTTCATTATGCAAATAAGAGAATTCATCAGGTACTTTGCCTCATTCCTGCTACCCTCATTCCAGTTTACTGTACAGTTTATCTGCTTCAGACAAATCTACATACCATGCACAGTCTCTCAAAGACAGCAGCTTCTGCCCACAAAAACAACATCAGCTTGTTTTACTTTTACTCGCACATCAGCGACATTGTGTTGGTCGTATCATGCGCAGAGAGAATTCCCATCCCAGTGAGTTTAGAGTCTGAAAGCATCAGGCCTGATGCTCAGTTCACACAAAGCAGTATAATTCCATTCAAGCCAGTCAACTCTGTATTACACAAGCAAAGGGTTTGCTCATTGTTTCAAACAGGTGACGATTTTTTTTTTTTAAAAAAGCAAGATTAGGAACAGGCAAGCAGTGTTTTGTATCAAACCCTGCCATAGTACAAGAAGAGACAAAGTACTGGTCAGAAAACAAAGAAAATAATCCTATTTAATAGAATAAAAAGCAAAGTCATACCCACAGGTAGTTCAGAGTCATATCAAGGTACATGCCTGCTTCTGATGTGAACTCTTCAGACACCATTTTCCCCATTCCCACCCCCACACTGCAATTTGGGCACAAAATAAAAGCCTCCCTGTGCAGTCATCCTGGTGATATCAGATGTCCCTCCCCTGCAGCCCTAGGTGACAGCCCAGTTCATTCACCCTGCATGTTTTTCATGTTGCTTGCGTAGGGTTGGGATCATGCTTATTGCTTATCTACCTTGTCCGGGTCAAATGTTATTTGTTCTGTGTAATTCTGCTTCCTGTGGCAGATTCAGCCTGATATGTTTTTCTCACTTTCTGTTTGATAGTGCTAACTTCTCTCTGCAGACATTGACACATCTTAGTGCAAACACATTTTTATCTGCACAATCCCTGAGATTTTTTTTTATCATTAGTGGTTAGCTAATTTCCCACAATCTTCTTTCTGTAGAGTAGATTTTAAATGTAACACATCCACATTATAAACTTCTCCCTCCTTCTCTTCCCTATGTATTTCTGTACTAGCTTATGAGAAATTTAGGACAAAAACCATAGTACTGATACATTTTTAAAAAATTCAAAATTTTGCCCAAATAACACATAACCTGATCCTTCTGAAAGTAAAATCTTACTGTGAGCATGTGTTATCCACCATTGTTTCAAAGTTACAGCACAAGTTCACATACCATGTCTTGGTTACCCAGCAGATGTTCTTGTAAAGTTCAGAATCTCACCTGAATGTAGATCTGCATGTTCCCAAAGTTTGGAATGAAAAGATCACATCTGTAGTATTTTTTTACATGTGTTTAATTTTCACATTTTATGCTGTCCTTTGCTAATTGGAGTTCCCTCCCTGTTTATTTTACTGGCATTTTGAATTCCCAAGTACCCTTCTGTCTGCAAAGCACAGCTACTGAATTGGATGTCCAAACCCAACCCCTGCCAACACCAACCAACCTCATTCTCATTTCAGACTGCCTGTTTGGCTTATCCAGCTGTCCAGATTACATGGCATTGCTAATATCAAGCTCATCGTGAAGGTTAGATCCTCAGTTTGTTGATGCTGACATACATCTGCCAGACCCAACTGAGAGGCTGCCAGGCTCTGCCAAGCAGCACACCGACATGCTACGAGCAAGTCTTCACAGGCTGCTGGATCAGGAAGGTTCCTCTGGAAACCACAGAGTATATCCTACACCGCACTGAGTAGGTTGTCTGGAACCTCCAGAGTGGGATTTACATGAGACAGCAGTGTAGCTGTGCTAACACCACACTCCACCCAGGCTAATACATCTGTGAAGCCTACGCTGAGCTGTACTGTGGCTCCAGTAGCTCAGCTAAGCGGATATGATTACATGGCTCTGTTTGATGCTGAGTAGGAATGCTGTGGACTTACCTGTGATTTCAAACAGGTCAGCCTCTAAATACTCTGCCCCACCATCACTGTAAAAGTAGGTCACTCTGAGGAATAGAGTCCAGAGTCACTTAGAAAAGCATCTGGTTGTTCCCTGGATCTGCCTCTTTTGCCTCCTCCACCAGTCATTCAGCAGTGGCAGTTCTATAAATTGAGTGGGAAATGCTGTTCTCCCCCTCTCATTCCTTCTCCTGAGTGGTTCTTATGTCAATCCATGGCTGCATCCCAAGACCACCACCTAAAGATGTGCTCTCTGACTTCCAGGAGAGCAGCAGCAGGGATGTCTGGGCATGTTTTCCCTGGCTTGGGACATGTCTTGCATCTCACATTTGCCACAGGTTTGCTCACTCTCTGCTTACTACCCAGGTCAAGTGCCAAATTTCCCAATTGTTATGCTGTTTCCATCCTTGTCCTGCTAGTACTGGCCACGTATGTGGGCCGCCAGTTTCACAGAGCCACCCAGCCTTTCACAGGAACAATAATACCACGTTATAGTGGTGGCATACAGTAACACAGTGTCTGGAGAGTGACACTTGGACAGGCTGCACTGGGTACCAGGAGGTGGGCAAGAATTAACCAGTCCTCATCCTGCTTTTCCAAAGACCACTGGGCTTCAAGCTGGGCCTGCTCTAAGGCACTGGAGTTAAAAAGCAATGAACAATTAAATCCCTACATTTAGATTGCGTGTCCAGACATTTCGAATCCAACCAGGATCTTTCACCAATGGAATCTGAAAGAAACAAAACATAATGAGAAATAATGCAGGTGATTAACTATACACAGAAGTTAACATATATAGGCCTCAATCATGGTCTTGAAACTCAGCTTCTATGAATACCTCTCCTGAGATTCCTTTGTAAGCCACATTGCCTTTGTGTCATCCTCACTTTTTATCTGGACTGAGAAATGTTCTCAATTCTCTCTTTCCATCACCTCAGTTTTCAGGGATTTTGCAGAAGGATTTAGTCCTCTGCTAGTAGGATCTGTGTCATCAGCTGGAGAGAACTTGGAAGCAGGCAACGCCTGTGAGCTCTGAAGAAGCATAGACCACAATAGTCTCTGTTTATTCTTTTGCAGGCTGGAGATGCCAAAGATCTTTTCATATGGCATCATCCCTAGATGTGTTCATGGTACAGGAAGACCTCTAGTAGCCAGTAGGACAGGAAAAGCAGTTCTGTAGGACAGGAAGAACACATTTCAGCCCCTTTGAAGCAACCTGGTGCTCAGGGTCTGCATAGCAGAGGCATGAGTTTATTCCATGAGTAGTGCTCTGCAGACAGGCAGCACGGGAGCCTCAGCAGAGTGACTGTACTTCAGAGACAGAGCTCCACAGCTGAGGCGACAATTACTGTGACAACTTCTTTGTGAACATACAGAAGCAGGAGTGAATGGTGATTTCATTTTTAAAGAAGCCACAGTTGCAAGACACATTGACATTAATTAATACCCACTAAGCAGGGTAAGCTTCCAGTGTTGCTGGAGATGAAGGGATACATATAAATAAAAGGAAAAGTTATTGAAGAGAAATTCTGAACTGCATTTTATAATACTTTTTATTCCATAGTGAAATTTCATACTGAAAGGACTAACACTACAGGATCAATAAATATGAGGAGGAGGATGATGATATGAACAAATAATTTGAAATATTTCCCTTTCTTGCCTAAAAAACTAACTTTCAAGTATGGCCAGGTTTGCTGGTGGTGTGTTCTCAAAACACCCATATTTCCTCATATTCAAATACCAACATTTTTCAAGCAGAAATGCTCACCAGGAAAAAAGAAAAAACATTCTGATTTCTATAATTCTTAAGTTATATGACACCCAGAATACTCTCTGGAATTTTACTGAACAAATAGAGAAGGCATGAAATGATCCATTTCCTGAACTCTCTTCCATTTGAATAAAGACAATGAAACAATTACAAATCGGGAGCAATCAGAAACAGCAAAACAAGCGCTACAGAAATAAATTCACCTAGTTCTGGTAGGTCCAGATCTTAAGGGTTCCATTACTGTTAATTACACTGGTAATTACACTCACACACTCTGGTACAGGTATAATTAGTATATCATTTTGTGGGGGGGATGTGACAAGTAAGTTTGAGGTGGCACCGTCAGAGGAAGACAGAGAGGTCTGGCACGTAGGCTTTCTCTGTTCATGATAGTATCTTGCACTTGGAACATTCCACTAAAGATTGCACCACAGTATTAAAACAGAATTTACCAAGTTTCTCAACAACCTTATGAACCAGGAGATATTATAAATTCCATTTATCAAATTAAGAAACTGATATACACCCTCATTAAATTACTTATTCTGCATACAAAGGAATTCTAGCATCTGAATTAGGAACAGACCTCTTTCCACTTTTTTAAAAAGTGGTCTATCTTTTCTATTCTCAGAAGCAGAATAAAAATACTGGCACTGTAACACCAATAATTAAATGAACAGAAATACTCTTGCAGGCTAAATTAATAATTGAAATACAGATGCATGTTGTATGCAAATACTGAATTCAATATAATTACATTTTCCTGTTGCATGTGCCTGTTTGTGTTTAAGAGGTATCATAGAGTGGTTTCGGTTGGAAAGAACCTGAAAGACCATCTAGTTCCAACACTCCTGCCATGGTCAGGGACACCTTTAATGAGACCAATGTGCTCAAAGCCCCATCCAGCCTGGCCTTGAACATTTCCGGGTATAGAGCAGCCGCAACTTCCCTGGGCCTCAGTTCCAGTGCCTCACCAGCCCCACAGTAAAGAATTTCTTCCTAATATCTAATCTAAGCCTACCTGCCTTCAGTTTAAAGATGTTCACCCTTGTAAAAAGTCCTTCTCTAGATCTCTTGTTCCCCTTTTCGATACTGGAAGGTGCCATAAGGTCTCTCAGAGCCTTCTCTTCTCCAAGCTGAACAACCCCAATTCTCTCAGCCTGTCTGTAGAGGACAGGTGCTTCAGCCCTCTGATATCTTTGTGGCTTCCTCTGCACTTGCTCCAACAGTTCCACATCTTTCCTGTGCTGAAGGCCCCAGAGCTGGATGCAGCACTCCACATGAGGTCCTCAGGAGACCAGAGCAGAGGGGCAGAATCCCCTCCCTCGCCCCACTGCCCATGCTGCTTTTGATGCAGCCCAGGACACAGTTGGCTTTCAGGGCTGAAAGCACACATTCTTTCTTTTTCTTTCTTTCTTATAAACAATCAAAATTCTATGATCCAAAAATATAAATCTCAGACACGTTGTAATAGGAACCGCCACAGGAAAAGAGTACATTTCATTAGCAGAAAAGTCAGTGGTGTGTTGCAAGAGAGTTGGTAATTTTACAAAAATGCTGCTGCCTGTGCATTCAGTTCCTCTGAAAAACAGTGATCAGAGACAGCCCTGTAAAACATTCTTTGTATACTGGTGCAGCAACCACGCGACTCTCCAGGATCCCTGCCAATATTTTGAAAGTGCAGTTAATGTTGCAGTTAAGTATTTGGTCTTTAGAGTTGTCTAATCTCTGTCCTGCTCAAACTTGAAAAACAGCCCTAAGGAGCTTTCTTTGATACCTGCAATTAATGGAAAAATTTAGTATTAAATGAATTACATTTTGTCAATTTTTTAGAGTGACTGTTGTAAATCAGCTGTCTGCCGTTTCTATTTAGTAGGCTTGGAAATGCAAACTGACGTGAGTAAATATGATTTTAAAGCAGACACAAAGCATTAAATCTTTCCTTCAGCTGTGCCAGCCTCAGCAGGCACCCTGCTGACCTTAGAGAACAAGCTAGTGTGGGGAAAAGATGACCTTGCACTTAAGCTAGTGAAACAGGACACAAGTGCTATTCCTGTACAAGACAATCAGAGTCAAAGCACAGGCGGAGGCACTGGGACACTCTGGCCTGTGCCCTGGTGCTGGAAAAACATCGCTTGGCACAGGAGCTGCCACAGCCAGCTGGCAGCTCCCAGCTTGGGAATGAGCACAGAGCATTTCCAACAGGCCTCTCAAGGAGGCCAACTGGTTTCGAATGCTGATGGAGCTTAATAGCAGGAGGTGACTGGATCACACCAGGTAGCATCAAAGCCAGAGAATGGGCACTGTCACTGTTTAGTTTACTACCACCAGTCTGGCCACAAGATCCAGATCTCCTCTGGAGCTACCTGAGCTTTTTTTCTTCCAGGAGTGTGGGCATACCACAAGCATTATTGCACAGTTTTCCTGATGTCTAAAATAAAGAATATACTCCTGAACTGTCAGGGAAAATTCAGTAATATTTATAAGAAAACTGTAATTCGTGGTGCAATGCAAAATTTGCCCTTTCACCCCTAAAGAGTCTTTATGACCCTGTATTGCCCAGTCTGGCAGCATTAAGCCAAACTGTACTTTTCCCAACTAAATATGGAGCGTTTAAGAATTAAGATATTTCTTATAGCCAATAGAAGATGAAGTAAAACAGAAGACGCAGAGATAACAGATACGGCCTGATAGCTGCAGAAAAACAGATTAGTCTGTATTTCATACTCTCACTAGAGGGAAAAATGTATCTTATATAGAAATATTAGAAGGAAAAAATGAAAATGTAGTAACTGTAATCTATGCCTCCTTGGGAGAGGTATGGAAATGTTGTGAGCATGAAATGAAACAGGAAATATTTAGGTAATAGGAAAACTTTATAATAATAGGAGCACCCAAGCTCTGGTATGACTTGCCGGAAGAGGTTGAGATCTTCCAGAGCAGGCTGAACACACATTTGACAGAAATGTTTTAATTATAGTTGAATCTGCCTCTAGGCATAGAAATGGACCAGATGATCTCTGTCTCTTCCAGCCTTGTATGCTATTAGGCTGTGATAAAGTGACATGGCAGATTGATGGGCCGTTTTAAGGAGTTCTTTCCTAACAATGAAATCTCACAGTGGAAAAAGACTTAGAAACTGGTGGCGAAAACCCTGTTTCGAACTAAGAAAACAGCGCAGAAACAAGTTATAGGGAAGCATGGCAGAGTAGCCAAGGGATGGGCAGGGTGACCTAAGCAGCTCTTCTGTCTCAAACTTCTGACTCAGTCTCACAATATCACCTGACTGGTGTTTAGCTCATCACACTGATGCAACAGGTGTTATAAACAAAGTTATTCATTTGTGAATTACTCAAGTAATTTAAATCAGGTTCCTACAGTAATCGTGCTTCTAAATGTGGTTAAGTACACACTGAGTGCTTCTTTTCTTCTAATACCAGGTAGAAACATCCTATTACTTCCCTTGAGGAGCATCTGATGCCCAGAGGTGAGTTACATTTTCCCTGTAGTGTGGGCACCTAGTGCAAAGAAGCTGATCTGTTCTTTCACAGAGACCCAGAGTAGGTACCTTTTGTGAGGAGATGCTGTCTATCTCCACTACAGAGTAATTATAAGGAACAAAGAAGAAGGAGGGCCACCTTCTTTCAAGATAAGATGACAATCCGATTGCCACGTGACCATATCACCTTTCTAAGTAACCTAAAGTAAGAAAACCATATCCTAGCTTCTCAAATAAGTCAGGTTTGACTGACAACTTTCATTTTCCTGGAGAGGTTGTAACTAGAGTCAGACAAAGCTTGGGACATCAGTAAATAATGTGGAAAAAAATGTAACTACCAAGAGTTCTGTCAGAAACTGCAGTAGTGAGTACCTAGTTAAATGGGTTGATGTTCTAGCCCTCCAGGCAAAAAAAAATCCGTATCTATATTTATCTTCTATAAGAAGGCTACCAAAATAAAGCCACTGGTCTGTAGGAGACAACATGGGAGCTGCTGCCCATGGAGATGACCACAGAACAGTTTAAGTACTTTGCAACATGGAAGCCAGAGTCAAGTTTTATCATATGAAGCAGAGGAAGCACAACAAGAAACCAGTTCTATCACCTCACTCAAACCTGGCCCATGTTGGTGCTTCTAAGTCAAAGGAGCCATTATGCTCAAGCAGTCTGCTAGCTCCAGGGTCCCAAGGCATCACATGGAGACAGAGGAACAGGTGTAGGGCAGGAAGATCACAAGCAGCTTTGAGTCTTCTTGCTTGCCAGCCCTCACAGCCTCTGTTGCTCTGGAGACAGCATGGGTGCCAGGTCAGCTCTTGATGCATAAGCAGTGTTCTCCCTGCCCCTTCCCTGCTAAAAACATGAATACCTGCATTGTAATCATGGAATGGCTTGGGTTGGAAGGGACCTAAAAGACCATTTGTTTGTAACCTCCCACCACCATGGGACAAGATGCCACCCACTACACCAGGTTGTTCAAATTCCCATCCAACCTGGCCTTGTACACTTCCAAGGATAGAGCATCCACAACTTCTCTGGGCAACCTGTGCCAGTGCCTCACTCCTCACACTACAGATTTTTTTTTCCTAACTTATAATACAAATCTCTCATCTTTTAGTTTAAAACTGTTCCCACTTATCTGATCACTACTTGCTCATGGAAAAAGTTGTTCTCGCTCTTCTTTTATAGTCCCTTTCAAGTACTAGAAGGCAAATCTGAGGTCTCCTCAGAACCTCCTCTCTCCAGGCTGAACAACCCCAACTCTCCTAGCCTGTTTTCATAGGAGAGGTGTTCCAGCATTTTTGTGTCCTTCCTCTGGACCCACTCTAATGGGTCCATGGCTTTCCTGTACTGAGGACCCCAGAGCTGCATGCAGCACTGCAGGTGTTTCTATCTGGTATTAGCAGAAATTCTCTTCACCAGAGAAGGGTGAAAATGGCTGCTCAGTGTGTACTTAACTTTTGAGGGAGCCCAGGATACCGTTGGCTTTTTGTGCTGAGTGCACATTGCCAGTTCCTGTCCAGCTCTTCATCACCAGAACCCCCAAGTCCTTCACTGCAGGGCTGCTCTCAGTTCATTTCCCAGTCTGTACTACATCAAGTTTCTAGATGATTTGAAATCCAGATTTAAACTGTATACTTTGTAATAATCCAGCTTATAAATTGGAAAAAAAAAAAAAGTGAGAATATCCTTGATGTTTGTATCCTGGAGCTGCTGCTAACTGCAGCAGGGCTCAGGCATGACAGTTTGCTAACCATACTTGGAAGTGAGTTTGAGTAGAGATAAAATTAAGGACTGATGGTAAGACACTATGAAGCTACTCTTTTAGCCAGAAACCTCACTGAGTACATCCCAGCGCTGGGTTAACACAGGAGACGCTGGTCTTTGAGATACACCCTGAAAGAGCCTCATGACAGGTCTGGATTCTTCCTGCTGAGCTCCTCCCATTTCTTAACCTCACCCAAGTCGCTCAGAGAGAGAATTATCAGCTGTTTATCTAACATCTTGCAACACACACTGATAAAGACTGTTTTGTCATCTCCCAGAGACCACTCAGCTGGGCAGAGCGTGTTTGGCTGCCACCACCCTTGGCAGAGGTGTGGCCCCACCACCACACCTGCACTTGCTTTTGTTGGATGTTTTAATGGCTGCAGTTAACATTGCACCTGGGAGTGTTTCTCTTAGGAACCGCCCCAGGCTACCAAAAGGTGTTTCATGAGGTGATGTATCCACATCACCCGATGTTCACCCCACCGTCCCTCATGGCATCAGCCTTTCCAGACCCACAGGCCTCCCTGGGCAACTTTGCCGTCAGCCCTGAACATGGGAGCTGCTACCTACAGCTTTCCCCAGACCACGGAGGAGGGCAATCCATGCCCTTCACCAGAGAAGGGTGAAAATGGCTGCTCCTCCTCACAACCAGGGGCCGAAAGCTGGTGGGTAGTGAAGCTGCACAATTGTAGTGGCCTTGCACGTTCGGCTTAGCCTTGGTGAGGCTTTGGGTCCCAGATTGTCATTGTTAAGTACAAGGCAGAGGAGTTCAGAGCTAGCTCTGGCAGAATACAGGATCTGCAACCACAAAGAATCTGTAAATTTTGGGTTTTCATGATACAGAGCAAACAAAACTGATCTGTCCCACTGATTTTCAGTCTGAGACACAAGATGCACGCTCAGTCATGTAAACAGAGGACCCTCAGAAGGGAAAAGACGCAGAAACTATTAAGAAGTTCTTGGCTTAGTTCAGAAGGATTCAGGTCAAACAGGTATGGCAGCAGAGCTGAACTAGCAGCAGGCTTGTTTCAAGACTTGAGAAACTGGGTTTGTGCCCCACACTGGATCCCCAGGCTCCCCAGCACCCAGCAGTACACAGAGCAAAGCTGCTACCGCTGCTGTGCTGCACCTGCTCTTCAAACAATACCAGGCACTGTGTTTTCGCTTGCTAGCAAACTTTGCCATGGGTCACATACAAATACCTTGTACAAATACCTAATAGAAGCTTGGGGGTAGCCTTTGGAAAGGGGCATTTCCCTGATCCCATTTGTTTTCTGTGCAAATTTAGGCATGAATTTCAGAGTGGGGATGGGGTTGGGAAGATGACAGCACAAAACTGGGTGCTGTACACTGAAACACTGCACAAGCCTTTCATGTTATGAATTGAATCCTTTGTCTATTTGCCTACTGCAGCTGCCTCCCAAGAGGCATAAAGGTTGTGGCAAGTGGGAGATAATGGCCACATCTGGGGCTGACATCTAAAACCTAGCTAGGCTTTTTATTCTCTCTGTTTATTTACTCTGTTTGCTTATAGACTTTTACTCGGAGGTCTTCCCTATGGGTTCCATAGCTATTTTAGGCTGCCAGTGATGCTTCCCATCCCCCTGTCCATTGATTTGTGGTAAGCCTCCCATCAGAATGCAATTTATTCAAAGAATATTAAATTTTGCCACAGAGGGAGGTTCCATCAAGTCAGTACTGATATGTAAATCTTAAAGCCTCACATCCACATTCCTAACAGCAGAAGAAAATTGTACTGTGTGTAGCTTTTATAGAGGTTTTTTAAGGATTTGCTAGCCACAGCTTTCTAGGGAGTAAGTTTAGGTCATTTTGTGGAACATAGGTATGTTTGTAATATGAAGAGACCTTGTCCCAAGATCAGATTTCTGGAGTGGAACAACAGAAGAGGAAAAACAATCCTACATCTGAGGTCAGGAAGTTTGGAAACTTCCATTGCAGCTGGCACTATTGCAGGCTGTCTGTGCTCTGCTGCACAACCCAACTAACCTCACTCTGCTTCTGTTTTTTTAATATAAAATAGAGAAACGTTATCAACCTCAGACTACTGTTATGAAAGTGAATTTCTCAATTTTCACAAAGTTTCTCACTTTCTTGGGTCAGTACACAGGGTTCATGTAGTGAAAACTGCGTGTATGCAAAAGTAAACACGTGTTCATAAATAGACTTTGGAAGGAGCTCTCTACTGGCTCTCGTCCAGAAGGGCAGAAAATAAGGAGGAGGGGAGTGTGCCTCTTGGTTGCAAGGGATTTGTTTTTCTCACTAATGCTACACATTGTTCAGGACTATTTCTAGGAAGAAGGCAGTCATAAAACCCAATCAATATATGCTGCAACATTGCTGACTAGAAGAAAAACAGCATGTGCAGAACAAGAGGAAGTCTTTGAATCAAATTCTTGGAAAGAAGCATCTCAGAATGCAGTGGGCCAGGAACATATTTTTTCTGTGGCTCACATTTAGTATTTGTTCACACAGAAAGCTTTAAAAGTATTTAGAAATATTTTTTAAATGTTAATAATCCCTTGGGCTTAGCTGGGCTCTCATTAATACTAAAATCGCTGCATTGGCTTTGAAATTCTTTCACCATGTCACAATATCACATTTTTAGAAGTTCTCTGCCTCTCCTCCTACTTCCTCCAGTATTTTGCCTAAACAAGGCTCAGTGGCCTGGCAGCCATCAGTCTCTTTGTTAAATGTCATATAGTTTTTCTCCAGTCAGGCCAGTGCTATGGGTGAAGCTTTACAGATGCCCGGCTGTAGAGAATGAAGTTTGTCATCAGTGGATGCTCCACACAGGGCTGGCTGACTCAAGAGTAGAGCAACTCCAAGTGTTTGTTTTACACTCCTGAAGATGCCACTGCAGCTAAGCTGGTGGTGAAGCAGTGCTGGATTGATAGAGCACAACCAGCTGCCCTCAGAATGCTTTGGGACTGTGTTTTCTGCATTTAATGTTTAAGAACAATATGGAGAGACAAGTTACAAGACCTCCACCATAAACATCCCCCAGCATGCAGCAACACAGCCAGGGCCATCAGAGATCCACTTATGTCAGTGGAGGATCCCAAATGCTGTTTCTGTTACCTACACGGGAATGATTTTCCCAGTAGTGAAATCAAGGGAAAGCTCCATTTTGTGAATAATCTTTTATTGACTACTTTGGACTTTAAAGGTACTCCCAGCTTCAGCAGATAAAGGATTGTTAACTGTTCTGTGAGAAATTAACACCTCCTGACACTCCAGACTGGCGGGATTTGTTTTTAAACTAACTTCACAGATTAAGTAGGCAGCAAAAGGAAAGACAGTGGCAAGAAATCATCTGTTCACTGTAGCAGGGTCCTGCATATTTCCTTGTTTTCCTTTCATTATGCAATACCTGTAATGTAATTATTCCTATGTGAAGGGATCCCTGCAGAGGACAAGCACATAGGTCTAGCTGTTCTTATTTCACTTGAGGTGCCAACGCAGGACTTTACCTTTTCAGAGCCTTTTTCACCCAGGTCACAGTCTTCATTATGTGGCATCAGTTGAGTAGAAAGATATCTGGCCTTTGGGCTGGATTGTTAGAGCTTGTGTTAGTGGGATTTGTTACTGGATTTGGAGTATCCATGGTATGCAATCCAAAGGTATTTAATGTAAGAATCCCACTATATTCAGCCCAGATGTACCTGTCTGACTTTAAGGACAGAGAATAGTTCCCCTTAACTTCAAGGTCACCTTTTTAAAGTGTGATCAGATCCTTGGCCTGCCCCTTTTACCTTAGATATTCGAAACAAAGATGGTTACCCCTAGATTCCCTTTCCAATCAACAGGGAGTGTAGCACTGCTAAAGCATGATCCATTTAAGCTTCCTTAGCATGGCGTGACACAGAGTGTTTAAATACAGCCTTTTTTCTCTAAGTGTACCTCTGGCCTGTCTTGGACAGATCATTTTCATAACTGCCTGCTATTCTTTTTCCATTAAATTTTCCACCCTTTTCCCCCATATGATAGATTTGCTTTTGTACCTCACCTAGAGCATGCCACTTCCATCAAAGTCAACTTTTCTTCAGAAAAGCTCTCATAGTCAATGGAAAAGTGAAAACAAGTGCAAATACACACTGAAAATCAGTTTAGCAGTCAAAAGAGCTTCTTTTGTTGCAGTATTAAATGATCCCAGAGTATATAAAGTATTAAATTATTCTAAAGTTTATAAAGAAAAAGAAGATGCACTAAGATTAACATTCTATACTGCTGTTTACTGGCCTTCAACAGTGCTTTGAAGCTTTTATTGTGGCTCACTTTGTCACACACTGTCCAGGGACAAAATGAAAAGGTTGTGACAGGATGCCTCTTCTATGAAATCCTCCTTAATTTAAGTGAAGTTTTCCCAACCCTTAGCATTCAAAAATCTGAGCAGTCATTCACTCTCTGCTACTTACCACCAACTTTATTAATATAATTAGGAGCAAGTCATCATTCATGTAGGCAGCATAGGATGAGCTGAAGGGTTTGTCTGACATGTATGGCAGGATCAGGAACACACTGCACAGCTACCACGAGGCCAGCAAGTAGTCAGGAGGTATGTCTGCTCCAGCCTGGTTTCAGGAATGTTTGTCCGAGGATTTACAGAGTGGGAAATAAACTACTGGCATTAGCAAGCAAATAAGGCCACTGTTCAATAGCTGTGAACAGAGACAAGCCAGCTAAAGTGAGGAACTGCCTCTCCCATGTGTAAATGTCGTGCAGAGTCCTCGTGAATAACGTCTTCCCAAACTTTAGAGGAAGCCTAAGCGAGCTCACAGTTCCCTCTGTAGGCAGTGGAGAGATAGAGACAATTTCAAGGACTGATTACTCCAGGATTGTTGCCTTTAGACTGTAGAAACAAATCCTTCAGTGGGTTCAAACAAACCCTCACTTTCTTCTGAAATGAGGTGAAAAACCTGCAGCATCCTAATTTGTTCATATTTTTTTCTCCACTGGGGGTGGAGATCAAATGAATTCACAGGAAAACAGGAGGTGGGAGCCCCAGGGAACCTTTGGGAATCCCTGGAGTGACTGAGATTGAGGTTTCTTCCCCAGCTGCCATGTGATGAAAGGCTAGAGGCTGATGCCTCTGGCATTTGGCAGCCTCCTCAGTGGAGGGCAAAGGCTCTTTCCAGTTCCTGCCAAAAGCTAGGAAAAGCATTGCTGGGCTGGAAGCAGCTTACAGCTTACATGGGTGCTGTGTGGAAGGAAAACCTTTTCCCCATTAGCCGGTGTCCCTATGCCCCTGTATCTGTCATCCCTCATCCTCCACTCTTCTTCACTCTTGCCATTAACTCCCATCTGTTCCCAGCCTTTCTGCCAAACCTGGATCCATCCCCCCAGGCTGTCCTGCTTACTTGTCCTTTCCTGCCTACAGGCTACACCCAGCCCATGCAAAAGCCAAGTATCGGGATCCTGCAGTAAGCATTGGGTTAATCTTAGTCCAGAACATTTTCATAGTTCCACATTCATCACAGAAACTTCTGTCTCCTACCCAGCTGCCCAGAGCTGCCAAGAAAACTGAGGAAACTTGACCATTGCCTGTCCTGCTGCAATAACCTGCCACCCCTCAGGCACAGGCTTCCTGCAGGAAATTAGACACCTGCTTTGGTCTTCTTCTTGCAGTCATGAAGTGTTGGTATAGTATGTCTGCCAAACCACTATTAATAAACCACCTTTTTGTCTGTCACAGTTATGCCAAGATAAAATGCCATTCCTTCTACCATCCATCTTTTTGTTTCACAGGTCCTGGCAGAGCTCTCTTTTCTGCACTATTTCCTGATCTATTGAGATTTGTGCAGCACTTATCAGAGCAGGAAGAATATAAAATTTGTGTATTAGTCAAATAAGTAAGAGTTAAAGGAAACTACTTCTTCTCAGTTATACCATTAAGGCCTGACTATCTACAACCTGCTATCCTAGGGGGAAAAAAGAAACAAGTGTATTAATTTTGAGGAAAACATAAACTTTCTAGCATGGGTTGTATCCACATGTGTTGCTGCAAAAATGGTCTGTGCCTATCTTCACGGGTTCATCCTTTACAAGTCTAATACAGCTACTGGAGAGAAGCAGGAGAGAAATGAGATGAAAAATAGAGCTAACTTCTTCCTGCATTTAAACTCCTTTCACTTAGTGTTACTTTTTACTTAGAATGGGAAGAAAATATTGTTGTGTTTGTACTCTGTTTATTAACTGCATTACCCTGTTCACACACAGCACAGCCCAATGAATGTCGCAGTATATTGCAAAAGGTGTTATTAACATAATACTCTTTCAACAGATGGAGCAGCTGAGAAAGTTGCAGAGGGTTATTGAAACTCATCCAGCAGTGTGAGGGAAAACAGCTTTGTCATCCTGTCTCGGGCCAGCACTGCGCTGCCCAGGCCAAGAGCCACAGCTCATTCCTCAGCCTTAGCTGAGAGTCAACTCTTCCTTGACCTATTCATGTTCTGGCCTCTTGTGCACACACAACATTAAATTTCCAGGAGAAGGGATTTAGGAGCACCCAAACTTTATTTATCAAAGGTCATGTCTGTAATTGCTCTAAGTTAGCTCGCTTACAATGACTGTTGCATTTCCACTGACCTTACAAAAGCACCAGGACTCAGACAGTGAATGCAATTTAGCTAAGGAAATAAAGATGAAGGACATTTAAATACATGTTGGGAAAACTCTCCTTCAAGTTTAATCTGGTTTTTTGGGGGTTTTTGGTGTTTTATTTTTAAATAAACCTAAAACAGATTTAAATAACTGTTGTTTTGCAAAATAGTTTTCAAATAAAATATTTATTGCAAATTATTTAATTATTAAAGAGTGTATTTCCATTGAATTTCCAAACTGTTGCTCTGAAGGAAAGCTGCCCCTCAGATGCCTTTGACTCATAAATAAGCAAAAGCTGGCAGAGTGGAGGGGCTCAGAAATTTATAATGAAAGGAGGTCCTTGAACTCTAGGGATTTCTCAGAGATATTTACTGAGATGGAAATCCCACAAAGTCTTGATTTATACTTCTCCCTGATCCTTCTCTGCCTTAAAATATCCAAGAAATTATGAGTCCATAGGATCCTAAAATACATAGAAATAGATAGGGCAATCCGTCATAATTTCCAGATTTTAAAGAAAAATTAATGATTTTATTAGCAAAGCTATGCAGAATTCCTAATTGCCTGTATGAGTAAAAATTACCCTTGAGTTGCCTGATGATATATTATTTGCTTTTAAAAGGTTGCCTCTGTCCAGTAGCAGATTGCAATACAGATGGTGTAAGAGTCAAAGCTGTACCACGTGCAGAGAAAATGGTGCCTTATACCCCAGCACAATGCAGAAAAAACACTCCTGAGATTAAAAAAATTAAAAATGAATAAATTAAAAGATATCAAACTGGTTAGCAGGTATACAACATATTTCAAGATAAGGATACATCCAGATTAACTGACCTTTCTTCAAAGTGTATGTCCAATTTAATTGGTTGTACTTGCTACAAGCCGTTAAATGTAACATGGCCTCATTTCTAAGGAGGGAAAGATAAATATCAGGCATCAGCCAAAAATAATATGTAGGACCACTGGGTGGCACTTTTTATTTAAAAATTCCTTACTTTAAAAGCCTTTTGGCAGCAACACAACTTCTGCAAAAGCAAGATCAGACCAAGGCTTTTGTGAAATTCAGAGGATAGAAGGGAAAAAAAGAAAAGAGGGTGAGAAAAAATGGAAAACACATGAATACCTCCATCAGGTATTTTCTTCTTGGCTTTTCTGAATGGAGGATGAAGGATTTATTGTGAATGGGCATGTCTCCATTGCTGGGTAACAGTGCCTGCAATACTGTACCTGCTGTGTTTGAGTAAATGATTGCCTTTTTGTGCTGTGGTCTGTGGTTTAGATGACAAACTTCCAGAGGGACTGTAATGATAAAAATCACAGCTTGGTACTTGTTGAAGATTTAAAGAGCTGTAACTTCTCAATGGTACTGCTGAGGGATAAAGAGGCTTTTGCCCCCTGTCCCTGAGCACCATGTCAGGGTCACGGGAGGCTGACCCTGAACAAAACTCACACTGAAGCCCACAAAATTCTTCCCTGCAGGACAGAACACAAAGAGGCTCTGCAAAGCTGAGTTTAAGCTCTCCTTTGCTGTCAGCTTTTCAGGGAAACCATCTCAGTACAGCACCGGCAGGCAGCAGCACAGGTGTAAAGAACTTGGGGATGGTGGTGAAGGTGCAGCAGAAGCTACCAGCTTCATTTGGAACAATACAGATCATAGGTTAAAGGAGAAACAGTTTCAGGAACTTCTTTTTCTCTCTGCATTAATATATATGACATTATACTGGTAAATTGTCATAAAATTAGTGGCCGATTTTCCTGTGAGTGCGGCTACTGGTACCAAGAGAGAGAAAATTGATTCTGAGGATGATCCTGGGGTCCCTTCCATTCCTCATTTCAGGAACTGCAATCCCAGGTGGCATTTACCTCAGTTCTAATACACAGTGCATTTGAACTGGGAGGGTGGGGCAGCGTGAGGCAGTGTGCCCTGACAGGATGGCTGTACCTGCAGCAATGAGTAAAACATGTCTTTCTCCTCTCATTGCTCCTTTACTCTACAGGCAAGCACAGCTTTGCTTTCTGCTCCCATGCTCACTCTCAAGCCTGTCTCTAGCCCTCGCCTTATGCAGCTCCATTTGCAATTTCTAATTTCTCGCTCTGTAAAAGCAATGAGATGCCCAAGATCACTTGGTCACAGTTTCTTAACACACTCCCCCCCCCAAATATATTATTTCAAGCAAAGTAGAAGACAGTTCTGCATTTCCTGAACCATCTTGCCATTCAGGCTTTTCGGTGATCCCCCCAGCTTGTGCACATTACAAACAGAGGGGACACATTCTGAGGTGCCAACACAACGGTCCCTTTTTGTGCACACCCGGTTATGGCACCCATGGCCTCATGGCTCCCTGGGTGATTTCAGTGGGAAATGCTCAGTTATTGACAGCCCAGCCCTTATCTGTTTGTTGATTTGGAACAGAAGCTCTTTGGGAAGATGCAGTGGAAGCATCAGATTTCTTCTGCTTTTCGGGAAGATTTTTCTTATCTCCCAGAGACAGGGGACTTTAAATTGAAAAAAGTTTTAACCTTTGCCATGACTCGTAAGAGCTTGTAAATTTTTAAATGCAGACATCTAAAAGTAGGTAGCAGGAAACAAATATGTATCACTGCTTTCAAAAATCTCAGGTTTTAAGACAACTCTGGTTCTTGGACATGCGTTTGTGCTTTCTGCCTGTTTGGATTAGTTTTTTTTTTTATGTGCTCCGCTTTTCAGAGTGTTTTACACTTGCAGCCCAGACCTCAGTAGGTTTTATTTAGCTGCTCAGTTGGAGCTGCTGAAGCTCATCCCTCAGCTGAACAGTCCTTGTGCTCTGGCCTTGACATGGTGCAAACTCCTGCTCCAGGTGAGACTGAGTTGTCACAGACCACTTCAGAGTAGGAGAGTCAGAAACAGAGAGGTTAACACTCTGCTTGCATTTATGGCAGCATAAGATAAATAAGTGTTATTAAAGCATTACTCATCATGCAAATTAAGGTTCTGGTGCAAAGGCAGTGGAGGTGAGGGGAGCTGGGGGATGAAGCGGCTGCCAGCCACTCATGGCCCTCACAGCCTTTAGTCCCCGTGAACCAAGCTGAACTTTCAGATCTATATTAAGACAGGGAAGGCTCTCTGAGACATGATCTCCAGATACAGAATGATCGCTGACCTCCCACAACCTGCCCTAAATAAAATGCAAAAGGACTCGACCTGCAGTCAGCTCCCCAAAGAGTGAACCACAGGCAAGGGTCCGGGTTCAGTTTACTGTTTGTTTTTCAGTAGGTGGGAAGGCACACACGTGCTTGATGCTGGAGGAAAGCAGATCTGCAGTGAATACCACTGAGACTTATTTACCCTTGCAGAAATACATCCTCCACTCTCTGCAGGGTCAGCCCTCCAAAATGGGAGCAAGGAGCTGCAATGAGGCAGCACCTGCTGCCCCGGCTGCCGCTGACAGCCTGCTGGGCACAGCAGGGTAAGGCTGCTGTGGGGAAAAGATGCTCCTGCTCCTGAAAGTCTGGAGTCTGCTCAGGAGATGGCTGAAAAAAGGCCACCAAAATAAAACAGGAGAGCCCCCACCGTGGCCCCTGTTCATAGGGCAATAGTTGAATCCTTGTGCTCGAAGTGGTACAGATCAGCCACAGGTCAGACAGCAAGGAGGAATAAGGCCCCATGGGAGAGAACCTTCCCTGGCAAAGGTCCCCGGGATGGAACAGTCCCGGAGCCCAGGGCATTGCCATCTGCAGGGACAGCTGGGAACAGCCCTGCTGTCAGAGTAATGTGGATGTCCTTGCTGGAAAGGGCAGGAGCCCGGGCAAAGGGGCTCTGCCTCTGGCTGCTCCAAGCTGGCACAGCTTTGGTGGGGTGAGAGCAGTCTCTGGCCCTCCCCACTCTTTCTGGCCTACACAAGACAGCTGTTTAGTGCAGGAAAAGTCTCACAGTGAGAGATGCACAGTTCTTAGCTTTCCAAAGAAATGGATGCTGCTTAAATTGTTGCCCCTACTGGAGTTTGTTAAATCCAGGACTGCCTATAGCCCATGAGAAATGGCAGTGCTTTACTGATGACCAGTGTTTTAGCCTGGGACTGGGAAGAGAATGATAGAAACTTGCCCTGAGGAGCCAACCCATCCCTCTCCCATGGCAGCATCAACTGCAGCAGCAGCACTGGCAGCAGACGGCAACTGCAGCAAAGTGTTGCATTTCTGGAAGGCTTCTCCCAGAGGATCTCAAAACACAAACAGATTCAGGTTAAATGTGTAGGAGGAAAATGAAGGTTACAATTTTCAAGTGTGCATGTTTAATTTGGGTACCCAGTGCAAGCAGTTCAGGGGGTATTTTCACAGATGCTCCTTGTGGTGCAAGTGGAAGTTGTAGAAATTCCTTTGAACATGAAGGTCTCAAGCAGAGATTTTAGAACATGGCTACCTATAATTTGAAACATTAGCAAATAAAACCTAAATTTTGCCTAGGGCTGTGTGGGAAGTTTGTATTTGATGCAGGAATTTTCTCAGTTCTCCTTGATGTCTGCTATATTTTGACAGGCCCAGTGGTGCTCTAAGCTTTGGTAATGCTGAGGATGGGTGAGCACTTTTAATGTCCCTCCTAGATATTTCTGTAATTAAATGTGGACAGCATTGACGACTTTTGTTAGCTAAGCTACATAGCCCACAGTATTTTATTAGTTATCAGGTTAAAAAAAAAAAGTCTTTATGAGGCCAAATTGAAAGAAACACCACCACGTGGAGAGTTTGGAGACATTTTAATAATATTCTTAATAGTGTCTTTTCTCCATTGTGGGGAGGGGGTGCTTTTGGAGTTTTGCAAGGGGGGAGACCAGGGGTTTTTCACTACAGATGTTAGTGGTTTTCAATGCCCACAGCAAAGTGTAATTCAGAAAATCCCTTCATGGCTCAGCTGCTGTGGCTGCTGGGGGACGGCAGCAGGAGGGCAGCCATGCCCAGGGATGCCAGGGACAAGTCAGGCCAAGCACCATTTCTCCATCTGAGATGATCCCACCACCCTGCTGAATACGACTGCTCTTTGCCCCAGGCTGGAGTAGCACAAATGTTCTCATGCATGATCCACCAGTGGCCATTTTGAGCAATATTTAGTTGAAAGAGAAGCTCCACAGCCCTCAAATCTGGCTGCCAACAGCAGCCTGTGACACAAGCCCAGCTGCCGCCGCATTCCCCATGTGTGCCTGTCCTTGTCACAAAATGGGAAATCAGGTTTCTTTGCCCAGCACATGGCCACCATGGCCACGGTACCCCTTGGCTGCTGTTGGTATTTATGGCCTGGCTGGGCTGTCTGGTGTTCTTTGGGCACAAACCACAGTGGCTCCAGCACCTTGCTGGGTTGCCCCAGCAGAGCAGGGCAAACAGGGCCACCCCGCAGTGCCGCAGTGTCCAACAGCAGGACCAGGGGCGAGCATGGTTTCAGGGAGGCACAGGTGAGTGCAGGAATGGTGCTGCCCTCTCCGGCTCCCCCAGCCCACGTCATTTGGCCAGCAGGCTCAGATGTGGTTACCAGTGCCAGTGGTGAGGCTGGTACAAGTGCCTCACCAGTAGTACATGGCCCAGCTTGTCAGGCACCTACAGACACTGTCACTGTTGGCAGGTTGGTAGAGTCTGTCACTGAGGGGGTTTCAGCAGTGGGAGGAGGGAAGGAGGAAAGAACCAGTCTTGTCAAAACACCGTGGCACTACCCTGACACATCTGATGCCTCCCTCACAGCCAGACCATTCCCCCAAGGTTGTTTTCTACCCCTCTTTCACAAACAAGAAGTGCATCATGAACTTTCACCTCCTCAGGTGTCACCTCATGTCACCCTTGCAAGGTGCAGTGTGGGAACATTGACAGCACAGTGCTTTCAGTGTGGGGACATTGACAGCACAGTGCTTTCAGTCCTTCCCAAAGCTGTCCAGAATGGTGAAATGGGCTCTCACCTTGATGAGAGAGCACTGGAGCACACAGCAGCCCCTCCCCAGTTTAGATACAGCCTAAACTAGTGCAAGACATACCCATCTTTGCAGTATCCATGCAAAGTTACGTCGCTGTAACAACTGTAGAGGATTTATTTTACTTTCACAGGAGTTTTAGAAAGGCAAATACTTAAGGATAGCATAACTGAAATAGTCTAGCAGCACCCTAGGCTTCAGGTCACACTGTTATGGCAGAGTCCTCCCTTCCCTCCCTTCCAAACAGCCCTATTCCCACAGGTTAGTCACAGTTTCCTATTGAAACTTCACATCATCATATTGGCAATTACAATTTCTGTTTCAAGTTTAAGTGTATTTGTGTTTAAATTCTTGTACCACCATCCCCACGTTATATCAGCTTCTCTCAGTGATGCTTAATTTATCTGTTATTTTTTATTTATTTCTCCTCTGGAAAGGACATAAGTGTACAATCTCATTCATAACCTTAGGGAAAGCAAATGTCTGTATGACATCTTATCTGTCTGGTCCTCTTGCAACCTCATGATAAATCAGAGGAAGTTTGAAATCTAAATGCTTAAAAAACAAATGTTTGCTTCTGGAAGCATATAAGTTTTTAATCACATGCTGCATTTCAAAGCCTGGGACTCATATTTTTTATTTGCATACCTAGGGGATCTTTTTATCGAGGAGCTCTCTATGATGAGTTTTTAATATTCTCAAATATATATATATTCTGCCATCCTCTCCAAGGACCAAAATTCTCTCTGTACTCTACAACATAGTGATAGGCAGAACCACTTCAGTAAATCCATAGAGATAAATGGTTCTTTTCTGATGTCCTCAGCAGAAGTCGAGAGTCAGCAACTCCTAAAGGCAAATAGCAACACTTCCAAATGGTCTTTAGTACATCTATTTTTATCAGAAATTTTATATTATTTATATGCTCAATAACACTATTTATTTAATTTGTAATGAAACTTACACATTCACGGCTAAACAGATTGTTCAAAGGAGCAGGGGGATCCATGATTTCCCTTGGCAATTTAAGAGACTTATATGTGAAGGAAATTTCTAGAAGGAAACTAAAGCTAAAGTGCACATCATACAAATGAAATAGTTAAAATGTTGCATAGGACATCTTAACTTTTAATGAAGCTGATAGCTAGGAATTCACTGACATTTGAAGTTTAAAGAAAAAAAAAAATCCCTGACTTCTTGTTCCTACTCAGTTTGGTTTATATTGAATGTAGTCTTGATGGTCCTTAGTGCTCCAACCATCCGTGAACTAATCAGTCCCATCTCTCCCCACCCAGCCTCCATTCTGCTCAGTCTGTAGGGAATTTTCAGTGGAAATAAAAAGTTGCCACCTATACTTAATTTAGAAATCAACACCTATAAGCTATCTTCCTATCCATCAAAAATAGGCTTCTACTAACACACAAATGCCAGGAAACCTGTATCCTGATAGTGTGAACAACTGGTGCTCATTTTCATCCTCCCTGAATGTTCCTCCAAAGATGAGATTACTTTAAATCCATGTTCCTATCATCAGCTAAACCAGTTTATTCTGTGCATTCTACCTTCAAAAAGCAAGAGTCGCAGATAATTCCTTGAGTACCTGCAAGACATATCAGTTCTTGATATATCACACACATTCATGCCTGACCACATTTAGAAACCATTTCAAATATTGTCATTCTTGGAAAAATCATAGATGTGCATGTCTATAAAAAGATATGAAAACCATATATAAACCCATGAATATTAATTTCAAAGCATATGATTGGTTTTTAACCACTTTAATGCTTTTTTAAAAATAATTGAAAGCCTTGGTTGTAACCCATCCTGCCTTTCCCTGAAACTTAGTTAATTGCCAGGTGATTCAGTAGCGCTGTTCCTATTTCTACCCAAAGTCCCTTCAGAGGGAATTCACTCTCTGTCTTTCTGCCAGAAACCTGTACTGACCCACATCCTCTCTGGCAGCATTAGGCATCAGCCCAGACCTTAAAACACAGGGCCATGCAGCCACTATTAGGGGGGCATCAGTGCAGATTGTATTTCATTAAGGCAGCTTCAGTCTTACTGAGTAAAAATGGCAAGCCATTTTTGTATTTCACTGGCGTTTTTTTTTAATGCAGACCTCCAGAGCAAACATTAACACCGTTGTTTACATCCTTTTCCCTCCATTATACCTAAAAGTTACATTTCACTGTAGCTTTGGCCAGCCAGTATGACAGCAAAGCAGACAGTAGAGAACCAGTCAGGTTTCCTTGTAGAACCTGACATACACAGGAGAAGCAAAAGAAGGTTTTCCCCTTCAATTCTTTTTTTTTTAAAGTCCACAGGTTGAACTAGAAGAGACAACCTAACCACTGACGAAACACAGATTTCAACAGGAGAGTAAAAATGCTGCTGATACTCTGTACTGTCGAGGGTCACGCAGCACAGCTTGTTACTTTTTTCTAAAGCTCTAAGTGTTATTTATGCCACCTTAGGGTAAAGTCTCTTACCCAGGACCAAGGGGAGCCAATGGGGGTCTCTGGATGATCTTCCTCCTCAGACGACATCCTGAGCTGGTAATTTTTCCCTGGTCTTCAGATACACTGCTAAAGCCACTGTTGGTTTCTGCCATATACAAGAAAGCTGCCTTCAGATTTTAGCTGTAGACAACAAAGCTCCAGAGAATATAATTTCCCAGCGATCATGTTCTTGCTAATTTTACCTGCCGAAGTTCTTGGAAGCCCAGTCACAGCAAGAAACCTGAGCTCAGTAAATCAGAGCACACTTTCCTTGCAACTGACTCCTCAAGTGCTCTAGTTCAGTCAAAAGGTTCAGTGGAAAATTAGAGCCTGACAAACACAAATCCACTTCCAAACAGTCAGTATCCTTGCTCTCACATAAGAGTTTATGGTCAGACAGTTTACTGAGTTATAAATTCCAGGAACAGAATACAAGGAATTTTTACTGCCAACATTTTATTACCATCATTAATAATATTTTATATGGATTTTAATAGTTTAATTTTTTTTCAATACAGATTCTTAATGCCTAAATCTAATTCTGCCTTTCTGCACAGCTGCACAACTCCACAACCATAACTCTATAAGTGAGAAGGCAGCATAGCTTTTCTGTTCCTCTGTGCAATAACATTTGAAAGAGGACCATTTTCATTTCCATTTGTTCCTTTTGGTCTTCTTTTTGTGCCTAGTTTGGTACCAGTATGTAGAATCCACACAGATCCATATGGATCACACACTGTGTAATATCAGATAAACTTGTCCCAAATCCTATGAGTCTTCTGGCTCTGTGTGAGGGGACAGCTGAGTCCAGCATCTTGAAATCACTTCTGGCAGCTGGCAGGAATGGCAGCCTTGCCACCAAAATCCAGCCTGAGGTTTTGTGTTCAAACTGACCACTAACTCACAGCCATGATACACTTTCACATTCACAGCCTATGGCTTGACTTTTATTATTTGTCATTCCTCTGCTTATAAGGCATCCAGCTGCAGTAGTTGGTGAAATAAAGTTGCTATCAAACCCATGAACCCTTCTGTTACATGTCTGACTTTGGGCAAAGGCTTCTAAATCTTTCCCCTGTTATGTAATGAAATGGGTTATTTATAGCACGCCACTGCAGGAGAGTCCTCACATTAGCTATGAGCTGGTAACAGTTATCAAATGAACAAATATGCCCAGCTATGCTTCATACTTAACCCTAGGCTATATGCAGATTCAGTGAGTAGGAAAATAATCAATCAATGGAAAAAGAAAACTCTGGAAATGTGGCATTGAGTAGAGAAATAGGCTGTGGCCAGCATGTGGTCTCTCACCACTGAGTGTCACTGAGTAGGCAGCATGTAAAGATAGGGAGGACTAGAAAGTGACAGCCCTCTGTGAGAGCTGGCAGCCCACCAGGCATTGTCAGCTGGAGGATTAGGGTATCACAGGCCATGGGTGGACAGTGTGTTGTTTTCAACAGCAACATCAGCATCAGCTGTGCTTGCCCCTGTCACCCTCCTCATCCCAAAATACAACATGCAGAACTTTTTAAAGTCTGAAATGCTTTTCTAAAACAGTTTATTCTGGGGTCTCAAGAAGAGCTGTGGCATTCCAGCTGACAGTTATGTTCACTGCTGCATGGAGTTGCCTTTAAGCTTTGGTAGTATTGGGAATGAGTGTTATTCCTGTGTATCAACCAAAACTAACACAGCTGCCAGACTGCTCTGAATGCCCACATGGCAAAGGAAATGCCAGTTTGTACCATAGGACAAGCAGTAGATGCAGGCAACCCACTCTGAGCTCACTCCAGTTACTCCCTGGGCCTATGGGATTCTGCTGGGCTCCCTCAGCATCCCTCTGGCACTGTCACACAGCCTCCTGCTGCTGGCTCTGACCTGTTCCTGCACTCTGGCCCCCTGCAGCAAGTCCCTGATGGACTGACTTTCCACCTGCTGGGTGTCCTAGGATCACAGAACACTGACCTGGAAGGCATCTGGAAGAGATCTAATCATCAGAAAAAATGATGCTTACTTAGACCCTTTCATGTTTCACATTAAAAACTCTGAATCTGAGGTGGCCCGATAGCCAAGTCACCCTCGAGCTGTAGGGGAACTCTTCCAAGAGAAAATAGCGCAGCACTTAAGTTACCAAGATGCTCAAGTTACTCATTTCTCTTGTACACCAAATGTTAAGACTGAAACCCATTTATTAGCTATCTGACAGATCACATTTTCTTTCTGGAACAATTTCGGGGAAGGAAATTCAATACAATTCTTCTCATTTCAGCTAAACAGGGAAATGCCACGCCTAAAGAATTTCAATGGCATTCCTGCCCCTGCTGAAAGGCCTATTGACCAAATTTAAGAGATAGGAACCACTGTTTGTTGGAGTAATTTTCCACTGTTTCACCCATTTCTTCTGATAAATTTTCTTTCGAGCTGTGATGTGTAAGTATAACCATCTATCAGAAATAACATTTAAATCATTGTAATATGCTGCATAATGTTGGTTTGTCAAATTCTTCAAGAAGTGGGCATGCAGCTTTCCCAGCACACTGTATTCCTGAAGCCTTCGTCATTTTCTGTACCATCCGATTTCAAGATCTTTCTGCTTTCACCAGGAAGCACTAACAAGTGTGGACACTTCTCCTGTGCAACACAGATTTATCCAAAGGCTGCTGTTCCAAGATCAATGCTTCTGGTATCCATGTCCAAGGGCGACTATCACCAAACACTTCTGATCAATATATCCATAAATGGAATAATAACTAGATGTAAAAGGACCTTTCTCCATAATATTCATAAATTATGACAATGTTTCCCAAGGTTCCCATCCCCACTACCTGCTCCCCACCCCACCTCCTTGCTGTCATGCCCACATAGCCAGGCCATAGCTTCTTTGCCTTCTTCCAGGTGTTCCCCCACAACCCCCAGCAGCTGCTTTTCCCTCACTCCCTTCCCATTTTTGCACTCTCAGGACTTCACAACTTTGTTGCTACTTCCCAGCTGGTATTTTCAACCAAAGACAAATGTAGAACAGGGGCTGACACAAAATTCACAGAAAATGTTCTCAGACTCACAGTTTGTGTAGGCTTCACATCAGTTTTTAGATTCCTTCTCAGCCCATAGCCTCTGTGAGATCCTCTAGCAACAAGTTTCACTGGATAATTATGCACTATAAACAGAAGTTTTGATGCCAGTTTTAAACAGTGTCCTGTGATTTCACTACATGACACAGGTTAAAGAGGAGCCAAATTCTTTTTATAAACAGCATTGCGAGTGCTGAATCATGAGAAGGAAAAAAATTTGTAATCACTCCAGAATATTTAAATATAGAAATATTAGCTCATGGTAACCTTTATGTGAACTTAATTTTACTGAGCTGATAACTATCATCTTATTTTTAATAGAATGATTTTTCAACTTAAAGATTAATTTAAAATATTTTAAATACCGTCACAACTCTACTGTACTGGAACAGCATCACTCTCCTAAAATAGTGTAACTTTCTCCAGTCTTTTCACATTACAGCAGTTGCCATGGACAAAGCTTATTGGAGCTGCTCTCTCTGTTTTCTTTATGTAAAGGCTTTTATCTCATAAACACACATGGCAAATTATAACACCATGTACATTAAGAAAACTATATTAAGAAAGCAAAAAAAAAAAAATCTACCTAACAGAGATGCTGAGTCATAACTCTCCTGTTTTGCATCTCCTGCAGAGGTAAAGTTCAAGATGCTGCATATTCAGATCAAACATGATTCTAGGGGGGGATTTCAGAAGGGTACACAGGGCTGCCAGCCTGCCCCAACGCAGGTGCCATCTTGTCTGGGAGAGAACTTTGAGATTTATGACTGATAAATAAACAGTATTTACAAGAATAATTTAAGGTCTAGTAGAGAGAAATCACACCATCAATATAAAAGAAAAGGTTCTATGTATTTACAATAACTCATATATGAAAGGGTATCTTGTGATGCAGCATCAACCCCGTGTTTACTGCAATAACCTCTGAACCAATATCTGTTCTCCAAGCTGTTAATTCTCCTGATAGGAAGTAACAAGTAAAAACCCACTTTCCTAACAGTCCTGTTGTCTCTAAGTATAAAGAATTTTCTTTAGTTACTGGTAATAGTGCCAGTCATCATTTTCCACAGCACGACAGCTCACACTGACAGAATAATACTCCGTAGCATGTTCAGGGTTTAAGTGCATAATCAACACATTAGTCACGTAACAAGTGTGGAGAAATTTCCTTCTGTTTATATTACTATGTAAACCTAAATCAAAAATTTCTGTTTCGTTGAGGATTTTAATTGAGACCACATTTATGTATGAAGCTGCTTTATGAGGTTTTTCTTAAAATCATGGCAGTTGATTTCCAATGCCTTTTTCTCACAGCACAGGAGTCTCACTGTTATGTCTGACACCCCATCACTTCCTTGCCAAATAATGTGGGCAGTGGGCAATGTCAGCATTTAGACTATTGACTCAAAACTGTCAGAGTTTTGTCCTCACAATCATCAATGGTTATTTTGGGAGCTGTCAAAACAGGACTGGAAATGTTACAAAAGCATTTGCAAACTACCAGAACCACAGAGTCTTTAGTCAGGTGTAGACTGGAGCAAGGGCAGGGGTCAGAATACACTCAACAGGCAGAGGATGTATGGGACTAGTATTACTTTTCTTTGAAGAGCTGTACCCTTAAGGAAGTAGGAAAAAGGGAAGAATATTGATTTCTTTCAAGACAGTATAGACACAGTATTTCAGTGGTAGCTGATGAATTATTAAGAGTGGTTGCTGAGAGGTTGATGTGGGAGAGGAGGACTGTGGTGGGAAGGTGGAAAGGCAGCATGGCAGATGGATGTGGGGCGTTGAGAGGCTTTGCTGTGGGGCTGTGGGTGCCCAGCAGTGTTCAGGGCTCTGCTCTCTGGGTAAGCCACGCATGGCAGAGGGATGCAGGCTGAGGTTGGGCTTTATGATGATTGCAATGCTTTACCACCCTGAGAAACAGCTCTGGCACAGTCATTTCTGCCACAGGCACTGTGGTAGTGGCTGGGGAATGGATCCCAGGAAGGAGTGATGGCTCGCAATCCTCACTCACCCCCACAGCCAGACCAGACCAGCAGGCCATGGTAGATTGCCTGTAGATAGATGTTGAGCTGGGTGCTCATGACACCCACATGAATTCCAACTGCCATGGAAATCCAGATTCTTTCACACTGCACGTAGTCCCTGCCCAAAGTCCTTGTGCCCCTGCAAAGACCTCCTACTGCAGCCAGAAGCTCTACTTGTCACCCAGCTTCTTCCATGCTTCTGGCTCTGTTCATAGGTCCCATTTCACTTGCCCTTCATTTTCCACCCTGCAGAGCTGTCCCTTGACCCGTCCTTTGGGTTTGTTGTATCTCTTTCTTTTTGTGTGAGTGCCACCTTTCACCACAGAGTGTCACAGATACAGTCTTTGAAAAGCAATCCCCTCACAAGCAATGTTTAGCAACTGCGTTTAGATGCAGGGTGGGAGCTGAGATCAGTATGTTCCATATCACCACAATAGGAGGCACTTGCTAGGGAGGGATGAAATCCCTTACATCCTCTAGTGATTAGATACCAGACATTAGTGCTTAAGTACATGGGAAGAGTGCTTTGATAGAGAAGAGAGGATGGTAAGAAGGAAAATAATGTCACCTTTCCCATAAGGAAAGGTGACATTATTTTTATTTCCCATTTCCTTCTTACCATTGTCTCTATATTTGGACTCTGTCTTCTGCAGAAGCTGAATCATAAACTACTTCACTCTCTGTCACACAATTCACAACATGCTAATAATATTATCTGCAGGTGATAATAGTGGATGACTAAATCAGAAAGCATGGAAGGTGCTAGAGATGAAGGCAGAGGCTATAAAAAGTTTGTTTGCTATCACATTATCAAGTGAATCCACAGGATAGAGAGCTCTGCTTTCTTACCACATCCAAAGACAGAAAGGAAATACTTAAAAGATTTGTGTGCATAATGGACATGGGCCAGGTTTTCTCACAAAGGTCACTGGGACTGAAAGCCACTAATTCTTTCTCACAAAAAAAAGACAGCAGAAGTACAGAACTGGGACCTGGGTTCCTAGCCCTACACATGCACATATGGTAAAGAACTACAGCACCAAGAGCTGCAGCACAGGATGCCAGTCCCACTCAAACAGATTTGCTTTAATTTGTCATTATTATTTATCAGTATTACTATATCACCTCAGAGTCCCAGTTGGACTCAAATCCTACACTGCCCTCTCCATGAAAGCTTACACCTTAGGGGAGCTTAGCTTGTAAACTAGGTCAGGGATGAAGAAACTTTTGGATGGAGCTCAGGAGGCTGTCTCTCCCTGAGTCACCCACCATTCTTTTTTGGCATCCTGTGAGCAAAATGCTGTGTTTTTCTACCATGTGGGTGCATAGATGCTCCCCCAGCATGACAGGAATTACCTGCATTTCGGTCACAGAGTAAGGGCATATCTGGTCTTATTACAGGATGTGCTCTCCAAGACTGGTGGGCTGTTTCATCGTATACAATTGCTCATATGGATAGTCCATGATGGAGATTGATTGCACTTGATCACACGACAGACACAGGTCTGCTGAGGCCAGGCCCTGGGACTCCTCTCCTGTAGACAGGATACAGTGTGTAGGTTAACATGAAACAACACTCAAGAGTATGATGGCTTCAGGTGACCGCCAGCTGTATTTTGTCAAAGTTTTGGAAACTGTGGCAAAAGAGAATCTTAAGAAAGGATGCGATTTATTTTTATTTTTTTATTATTTTGTACTTTAGGCCTTTTTCAGTTTCTTGGAGAAAATGTCTAAACACTGACAAAGCAAATCTCAGATCTAAAACACAGGAAAAAATTAATGGATGCTTGGCATAAGTTGTTTAAATATTTGGTTACAGGATAGGAAATTTCAATCCACTATCTTTAGATCCGAGTTCTTGCAAAAACTCCTACCTTGGAGGCTGTGTTATGTTGTAGGCCATAAGCAGTACTGTATTTTCTCTTGATCAGATTAGGTCATTCCTTAATTATATTAACTCCTTTCAGCCAATGCTTTTCCTTTGTTTTTTTTTCCACTACAAAAGTGTGTTTACCTGTTGGTCCAGTACATCGCCAAGACAGATGTCCATGCAGCATGAACTTTATTTATAAAGGATGGATTAGACATAAATGTCACACTTTAAAAAAGTTTAAATTAAGTAAGCAACTGGTGAAAACTGAACAGTTACTATTTACATAGGACAATGCTCACCTTCCTTCACAAAACATAAAGTGAATTCTCACTCTGAAACAAGGACAATGAAATATAGAAGCATACTGATTGCTAGCAGTTTCCTTGTAGCTAGCAGTCCACATCTCTTACAGAATTCACAACTTACAGAACTTACATTTTCTCTGTAATTTAACCTAAATTAGCTCTTTGGCATAGCCACACTGACATCTGCGTTTCAAGGCCAGTACTGTAACAGACTCAGCCACCCAATAGCATTTCATGTGTATAAAGTCAATGATCCCCTTATTGGTGTATCCAGCAAGAAAGGCCTGCCCAAATATTAGATGTCCTCTGACAGTGTCTATACTCATCCTTCCTACACCTTGACTGAGTAATGTTAGCACTGATTCTATAAAGACAAACAGGAAGTTGGCAACTTAGACAGCATTTCCAAACACTAAGACAAAGACAGTGACCACTGATTTCACATTTAGACCATATGAAATATCACAATGCCCGGTGCTGTTCTAGAACACTTTTAGATTTTCACCTGAATTTGTCAGCAATGTAATCTCCATTTTCTCACTCCTTTGAAGCACCTTGGCAAGAAAATATCCCCAGAAAGTGTATTGGGAGTGTTTTAGAACCACCTAATTTGCCTTCCTGAGTGCACTTGCCTCAGCTTGAAGTCTACAGCCAGTTCAACAATTGAGTCACAAAATATCACTGTTCCAGATGAAATAAATCACTTGCAGGTCAGTGCCACCATTTGACCTCTTCGGTTATTCAAGTTAATATCAGTTTCAGGTTTAAATGTTCAGATCTCATTTTACCATCTACCTTGTTAACTCTCTTCCTTATGCTGATAAAACCAGACCTATAATTATGCTTCTACTCCAACAGTCCTGCATGGTAAAACTATCCAGCGTGGCACTTATTCCAAAAATTAAAGCTCCAACTGAGTTCGTACTACTAAAGAAATATACTTTACAAATCTTCATATAAAATGCCTACCTGGATCAATCAGTAGCAGTGTACTACAGAACTGTAACAACTCCTGCTGCCCTGGGCCAATTGTTTGATAAGTAAGACTTGTAAACTAAAACCTGCCTGTAAATTTACATTTGCCATTTCTGGAATGTACAAAAAGTTTCCTAAAACTTTTCCTTATCAACTTGTATGTGGTCTTCTTTGTCACAGAAGAAGTGCACTCATTGACCTCTCTTCTGATACGAAATGCTTTCCACCATGTAAGTCTCCGTGTCTCTGTCAGGAATTAGGGATGACTTCCATCAGAACATTAAATTAGAAAAGTTATTTCAGTGTTTGTAAATATGATCATAAACTGTCTGATTAGATATTCTAATAAACAATGGAAAACATTTCTGTTTCTGTTCAGAAAGCAGAGCCTCTCAAAAGTAATTTCATGAGATGGTGGCAATTAATGTCTTGTGACATTCAGGAAATGTGTCTCTTTTCAGTTAAATATGTCGTCCAGTTAGGAAGAAAAGTGGTCTGTCCTCTTTGGCATTGGCAGTTTGGAACTCATCCCGCAGCCGGAACTGCCATTCGTCTTCCAGCTCCAACCGGACAACCGTCTGGCGGAGAGAATTGCGGTCCTGGCAAATCACACACAGGGTGGCACCTAAGCAAACAGTTCAAAAGAAACTCAAGTGAGTATCCCCTTTGTTCTCAGAGCACCCGCCTCCCACCATCCTTGGGCATGGAGAACTCCACCACTTCTCACATCGGGAGTTACAAATGGGCTCGGAAGAAATTAAGCCACTCGGGTAGGACTTGAGGAGAGCTATGCTCAGCTACCTATTTGTCAGGATATTCTTGTGTAACCTGAGGTACCTCATAATCATTTAGTAAACAGGACTAGCAGAACTTTCTGTGCTCCTTAGGGTAGGAAAGGTAAAACTGGCAGGTCTAAGGAGGTGGTGATGGGTCCTGGCAGCAAACCAGATGAAGCCCTACATCCATTCCTGTTGGAGCCCTTCTGATCATTACCTTTGTTGAGTAAAACCCTCACTCAGTAAAACCTGCAAGTCAATCACTGTGATGGCTGACTGAGCTCTTTGTGCTTTGCTACTCAGAAATCACAAATTTCAGTGGTTTTTGGATTGGTAAACTCATGTGCTGGCAACAAAGAATCTGCTCTATGTGGCTATGGACACAAACAAACCTAGAATGCCACAGTAAAAAAAAATCATACTTCAGTAACCAATACCAGCTGTCCTGGCTGGCATGCTGATAACCACTTTAACTTGCATGCATGGCTTCCTGGCTTCTGAGAAAAGTCCTACTTTAAGAGGAAATAATTACCACACCAGCATTCAGTAATCTGAATGAGAAATGGTGAAGTAAGTGGTAATGCCCCAGACAAAAAAATCCTGTGAATATAATAAAAAGAAACAAGACAGACAGTCACACGGTGTTTAATTCTCATGTGACGGGTTAGAAAATCAAGTAGACCGCCAGGGGCGATGGAGAAATCCCAAAGCAAACACACTTTGTGTTACATGATATAAAAATTGACTGGTTTGTGCAAAATAAGACTGACTGGTAGCCTCTGTTTTAGCTGCAACAAAGAACACAGCAGTTCATAATAACCCTGCCAGTTTCAAGAGGCACTAACCACGGTGCTCTTCGTCCAGTGACAGTTACAGCTGAGTGAAACAAATCCCCAGAGCACCAAATGCCTAAGAAAGTAGCAGAAGGATCCAAAAGAAGTTTGCAATGTGACTGTCTGCAACACAAGTGGGAGTTAGTTGTCTCCGCTGCTATACACCATCGTAAGGATTATATGGAGAAACTGGGTATTAGGAATAAATTTTAAATGAGACAGTTTCTAGAAATAGAAAATAGATTTTCATAGAGGCTTGTCAATCACCCATTTTCTATCAAAATTTAGAAAACCTCCAAGAACACAGTAGGTAAATGCTTCATGCATAAATCTTCAATACTCAGTTTTCAAACACAGAGTAAGGAGTTGTGCACATACACTAGCCATGATGATATGGATCCAACATTCCTTCCCACTTAGAAATGTGCAGAACTTACAGCACTGGTCAAGCATCAAAGTTGAGTAGGACATATAAAGACAAATCTGAATACATGCATATATATTTTGTATAAAATAGATTTTCCCTACATTCCAAGAGACCATGTCATCTAATGTTTTGTAATAAAATTACTGCAGCTCACCTTTAAGAAAATGAAACTTCTTCAAAAAGCTAGCTACAACAAAGGAGTCGCAGAGGTACAGCAGGAGACCACTGAATGTCAAACCAGAGGAACTGATATTCAGAGAATGAGGCCGAGAACTCACATAGCAAACTGCAATCTGATTGGGAGAGGGTGAAAAAAAATTACTATCTTTTGAATTCCCATGTAAAGCTAAGAATTGATATGAAGCTTCCAGTATTTGCACCTAATTCAAGTTCAGACTTGCTTCCCAGCTCCAATACTGTGAGATTTATAGTTCCTTCCAAAACATCCTGCTACTTATTAACAATATACATAAAGCACAATTCATAACTCTATTATTTCTATTCATTTTTATTACTGTCATGAGGCTTAGACATGACAGAGTTTCAAAGCTGCAGTAAGAATAGTTCCCCACAACCATAATGCTGTGACCTTTATACGTGAGTAAATACAGTAACTGCAGACAGACATGAAAAAGACCCTTAGAAATTCCAAATTTCAATTATATTACTATATGATTAATCAAGTCAGTAGAGTTGTGCATATACATGAATGTATGAGGTTTCCTCTTGCCTAGTTTGTTTTTATGGCTACTGCTGAAATCCACTAGGAACTGGGAATATTTACAGCACTCTTTCAGGATTTATAAATTCAGATTAAGGAATCTTCCACACAAGGCTTTGTTTCCAAAGTGCCACTGTATTGCTTAGTTGGGATACATATTCATCTGGCATGGATCAGCATGACTCAGTGGAGGAAGGCTGAACCACAGCAACTGAGACTCTGCACCAGTATACCTATTCCATATTCCTTCAGTCCTATTGTATCATATTCCAGCTCAGGCAGCAATTCCAGAATGAAAGTGAACTCAATTCATGTGATGAATGGGTTAGAGCTGAAAGGATGCAATGGATGAAGACAGTAACAATATAATGCCCTCCCACAGCATTTCTTTTTCAAAATGTGGTGGGAACAAAAGCCTAAGAACTCAAAATGCTCTGGGAGCAGCATACACGGGAAGGTTATTACACAGCTCTTTGGAAGAGAAGTTCAGTAAACCCAGCAAGACTAAATTTCATTTAGTATTCAAGTAAAGAGGTAAAAACAGTCCCTCTCTCCTGAGCCACACCACCCTAGTACCAAATTTCTATCGATATATTTGAGTTGAAGTATGACCTTGGCTTTAGATCCAAACTCATCAGAGAGAGCCAACAGCTCCTGAGATCTAATGTCAGCTTCTCCCATTCCAACTGGTTGTCTAATAGTTGATTTTCTGCCTCAGCTTATCAGTCTAAAGTGAACTAAAACAGCTGTATTTCTGAAGTGTTTCCTAAGGTTTATCTAGTATTTGTAAAACCTTCTTGTGGAAGAAATTTTCTGTAGGAAGAGCCAAATTATAGCAGATTGAGAAAATACTTCACAGACTAGTATTTAGCTCTGGGATTGCTCTCCATGTACTTTAGTTGAAGCCTCTGACAATATCTCTATGGGACTAAGGATTTGATTTNAGGGGGGAAAGAAAGAGAGACAGATTAAGTGAAAAGTTAGCTACCACCCCTGTGGTGTCCTGTTGGTCCTCTTCTTCTGGTCTTCTCTGTGGTGGGAGTCCCATGAAACATAGAATTCAATGGGTTTTAATGTATGTTCAGGTGTACATGGGAATGCCCAAGCACCTCCCCTGCAAGGGAGTTTTACGCTGTCTTATGCAGCAGACTTTGGATCTGTTGCAAAACTTTCAATCACTTGCAGACCTCTGGTAGAAGGCCTGAGGAATAAGTCTGGGGACCTTTGGGGTCTTTGATGATTTATGACCCCTTCTAANCCTTTGGGGTCTTTGATGATTTATGACCCCTTCTAAGACATTAGAGCTGCCTCTCACATGATTGTCCCATGGTGGTGGATGTTCACTCCCTCTGTCTTACGTAGACAGAGGTTTTGCCATCACACTTCCAAAAACTCACCTCTTCCCTCTTGGATACATTCTTCTTTCCCAGCCCTGTTTAATTCTCCTTCGATTGGAGATAGCAGGACAGTAGTGCCGCCTTTATCTCAGCCCAAGTTCCCTGTCAGGTGGCTTAATTCACAGTCCAAATTCCCATCAGGAGGCATATTCAGACAGATGGACTTTTGTGGTCGCAGATGAGCAGTTGCTTGTTTGCACACTTTGCTACAGTGGGCAAAGTCCTTCAGTGATCTTAAAAATGTTTGAGCTGTTAACCAGTTCAGTCTCACACGCTATGCCAGTTTTTGTATATACATTTGCTAAACTCTGAACAGCTGCCGAGATACTTGGGAAGTTTTTCTGCAGAATCAGAATATTTTACAGCTGTGCCAGATTTTTTTCCCCCTAAATGAATATCTTATTGTCTGGGTTATATTTCCTATCAACTGTCAGGTGAATTTTCTCTTCTTTCTACTGTTCCTGTTTTATTTAGTTTTGTCCTATATCTAAGACTGGTAACTCCAAACCGAAACTGCTTTAGCTTACCTGTGACATAAATATCTGCATGTCAGAGTCCTGCATGCTTACCCACGCACTCCTGAAGGTTTAACAGTTTGTGTGGAAGATGCTCTCAGGCTCGAGCTTGCTGGAAGTTTGAGGCACAGGCATGTCTGTGACATAGCTCAGGCAGGGGTCAGATGTGAAGTGGGACCTGGGAGGGATTGGGTGTGCTTAGGCCCAGACATAGCCCTATTATGGGCTCTGGATAGTCACGTTTGGTTAAAAGTAACAGCCTGCTTTATTACTGACAGACTAACCAATTTCAGTTTGCTCCACAGCTAAGTGTTTTGGTGTCCAAGATGATTGATACTAGTTCAGTTACATAATTAGTTAATGAGAAACTTGTGGAAATTTTGTCATTCTTCAGAGTCTGAGACCATTTGTTTTAGCATTAGTGATGTGAACTTGAACTCTTAACCAGGTGCTTACAGATCTGCAGGTATAGTGAGCATTACAGAGAGAGGATGTCAACTTGAACAAATATGTTCATGAACAAATACTGATGAACACATAAGGTTGTGATGAAGATGTCTGCTAGGGTGATGCTTCAAGACAGTCTGGCGAAAGATTTTACTTTGGGTACTGTGTGTTATCTGACAGGAAAAAGGACATAACTCACTTTTTCAGCAAGCATAATTTTGCATTTATTTTTTGGTAATTAAGAATACGCTAATTGCAGAAAGACGGGGTTTGGTGTTGATTATACTACTCTCTGCTGCTTGGGCTGAGAACATTTTTTTTCATTTATCTTCTCTCCATTTGTTTCTCACTGCCTGATTCATCATTTTTTTAAAAAAGGCTTTTCAATTGTGTGTTCTATTTTGTCTTGTTTTTTTATATAATTTATGGTGATCCTCTTTTTGAGCACGCCTTTAACTAGCAGCAGTATCTCACCATAGGGCTGCAAAATCAATGGTACATACCCAGCCTTGGCTGCCCTGTGTTCTTTGAATCTGATTAATGGTTCATCGGTGCTGTTGCCAGGGTTCACGCCCAGCTGGATGCAGTGGGAAAAAAAGTGTGTGTCTCTCAACTTGCGTGCTCTGTCAAAGTTAATCTTCTAAGTGAGGCCTTTCTGGTGAAAAGGTTATGGTGGTACCTGTTGAGCTAAAACTCATTCTACATTAACATCACCTTTTAATTTCAGAATATGTATGGAGCAGTTCATGCATTGTGGTAGTTACACATACAGTAAGATTCTGACTATGTGCTGACTGCTTTTCATATTTTCAATGCCACAGAAAAGTATTCTTGATTATTTTTTATTAGGATTACTTACCATTGAACAATTTGTTGTAAATGATTACTTCTGTTTACAATTCTGTTAACTATGCCCCTTAGCTCAAGAAAAACCCAACCCCAAACAAGACCACAGACCACACTAAAACAGAATAGGGGCCCTTCAGGATCTCTCCAGGCTTCACATGGGGTAGCATGAAGGTTCCAAAAAGCCAGTTGTAAGCAGCTAAGTCGGAGTTTTTCCAGAATTGAGAAAAATTTCTAGGTAAGAAAAAGCTATCTGTGCATGGGAATATAGCTGCAGTGCCACTGTGGCCAGGGACTCCTTGTTCAGAGGGAGTGTGGGTGTTTTCTGGACTGCTTCTCGGGGTAGATATAGCAGTGACTCCCTCTGCTGCCAGTGCAATAGGATATCTTTGTGTCTGTCTTTTAATTGGCACGTCCATTTGTCCTAATTTTCTAAGTAGCAACTAGTATGTGCTGTGTTCATGTAATGGATGGTTCCCAAAGCTTGTGAACTTATTTCTACAAGTGAATACACTCACAGTATTATTATTTTTAACAAAGCCTCCTTTGAAGTCTTACTTGAAACTACTTCTGTTGCTGTGCTACCACTATTATTACATGTTCAAGCCTTGAACTGTCAAGAAATGTTGAGGTATTTTTATCCCATGACATTTAAAATTATTCTCTCCATAGGGGAAGCCTGTGGGAACGCCAGATGCTGGTGCCTATTTCCGTGTGCTAGCAGAGCATGAAGTAGCTGCCTTCTTTACTTCACCAACTGCAATTAGAGCAATCCGTCAGCAGGACCCTGAGGCAGTCTTGGGAAAGCAGTACTCTCTGAAAAGGTGAAGTAAGGATACATTGGAAGCAGTTTTTTCCAGAAACAGGCTGCATGAACTAATAATAATGGAGTATTTGTGTTTTGTCCACCTCTCTGTAGAGTGCCATTTTAATCTATTTTTGAAAACTTAGGTGTGCATATATTTGATTGTAAATTTATCTTGATAGTTTTGAGAAAATGAAAGCTGTTAAAAAGTCTATGACTCTTATGTTAAGAGCTTTTACTGAGTTAGGATTCCTCTCCCATCTTTAACTTTACTCCCCTGTGGTTGTACTCTGTAATAAAGTCTTGGATTATGTCATCCCGTACTGTTTTCCTGCATGACCTCTCATTTTGTTGAGCGCCCAGGATCTTTAGTGTTTGTTTAATCAGCAGCTAGTCAGTGTTTTGGTTGCTCCCCCAAAACTTTGCTATTGTGTATGTGATTATGTGTCCAAAAAGCTATTGGCTATCTTGTACTGGTTTTAAGGTGTTTATCACCATACTATCAGCATGCTTCAAAGTCTTGACTGAGTTCAGTCAAATCCCCCGTGAGATGAGAGGGTGGTATTATCTGTATTTTGCAGATGGGAAGCTGAGGCACAGAGGGATTAAGTCTTCTGTTAGTTTTGAATATCCTATCTGAGCCACTGAACTACCCCTGTTTGAGATCATAGCATTATATAGTTAAAATGTTGCATTAGCATATATTAATAAAATGCTCCTCACAGTAACTTAGATCTGTGAGTGTTTTATACTTCTACAGACCAAGTTTCTGTATCTTATGGTAAACATTGTAAAAATGAAAAATATGTGGGTTTGGACCATGTCTAATCTTGAGTAATTTGCTCAGCATCAGACAAGGACAGTGTCAGACTGCATAGGCAGAATTCAGTCACAAAAACATCTATTATCACCCTTGTTCAAAGAGAAGGGGAAGTCACAAAGCCATATATCTTCATTAGACCTCCACATTCTTAATTGCTCATGGAAGTTTATTATTAGTAAGCTGGATTTATTCCTGAGGTATTCATTACAAGTTTATCATTACTTTCTTCCATCTGTTTTGACTGCTATCATCAGTCCTTATTCCTCCTTGAAATAAGAAACAAGCTCATTTGAGACACTAATGCAGTATTGTCCTATGATGTTTATTGACAAGAAAATGATTCAGATGCTAGAAAATTTAATTGCTGTTCCTTGGCATTTCTTAGACAATTACATTGCCTTTAGAGTATTCATTTAATGGGAAATCTGCTAACCTGCTTTGTAAGTTGTCACATCTTCTGGCCAAATGAGAATTCCAGATAAGAGTCTCCTTGCAGTATCAGTTGCCACAGATGTAAAGAGGTATTTCATCATTCCTATTCAGTTCATAGCAAATGAGCTTCTCCACTTGTCTGCAGCTTTAGTTGTCTCATAATTCACTCAGCTCTGGACCATGTCGTTCACTGGGACGTGATGACTCTTTACTAAACCCTCTAATGCAGCATTTAATATCTAGTAGGTACAGTTAAGAAAGTCTATCAGGTAATTAAAATTTCCATTCTAGGAAAATACTTGGGTTTGGGTGTTACTTGGATGGACTTTTCTGTTCAAGGTCAAGTGAATTCTGTCTGATTCAGTTTGAAAGCAGTCTTACTATTAGTTCATTTACTTGATCCATGATGCTTTCTTCTCTGTTATATGGTGAAGAATCTTTGAAATGTCTTTCTGCTACATGCACTAAAATGGATCCTTACTTTAGAGACTCCACATCCAGGAATGCAGTCCTGAAAGAGGTTTTCACTATGGTGCATTTTATTTCTGAAAAGTTCTGTTAAAAAAATGGTAAAGGTCAACGTCACTTTTAAAAAATTCTCTTTAAAAAGACAGTCACTGATAAAGAGAAGAGGTGGTAGGCAATGCCAGCTTCCATGCCTAAGGGAGTATTGGATTTACAAGATTAAATTGAATTATAAACAAATGTATTCTTTTGAAATTACATACGTTAAACAAATTTCTGTTAAGAACTGACGTTTCTGGCATCACTGGCCTCTGCACCAAATTATTATGAGGTTTCTGATGGTTCTAGTGTGTATGCTTTAAATTCCTTATGGCTATTGGAGTAAAATCTTGAAATTTTTTTGCTTTTGACACAAAATGCCATCTATGTCAAACACAGCTCATGCTTAACAATGAGAGAGATGTTTAGTTTTTAATGCTGTAGGTCAAAAGCCCTGTTCAACCACATATTTACAGAGATCTAAAGCCAGCTTTTGGTAACATTGCTGCTGAGCATTGCTGCCTGTTGTGTTCGAGAAACAAGTAACATCCAAATTCCATTAGCTTTGTCTACCTAAGCATGTTCTGTTCAGCTCTTTGAATCCATTCTCCTCTTCATAAGGTAGCTCCATAACACCAAGCCATTAACACTTGCCATATTTGGAATCACACTTCATCCTATAATTGACATAATTGTTGTGAGCTGGATTGTTCTAATTTCCAGACAATTGACAAGTGATGGTTTTGCATGAAATGGGGCAACAACTCATCAGTTTAGATTAAATACAAGTAATAATTTGCCATTTGTGTCCTATAGTCTGCTTTGCTAGCTTGACTTTTGGTCAATTGAGAATGTTGTGCAATTTTATATCAAGAGCATTTAGAGATTCTAGGTCGTTCATCTGATACTGGGTAATAATGCACTTGCTTTAGAAAGAAATATGAGACTGCATAAAAACTGTGCAGAAATAATTAATAGAAAGTAGATAAGAAACTTCCATTATCTGTCTCATAACACAGGAACAAGAGGATTGTAAATTAAAGAAGCAAATTCAAAACTGTTAGAAGGAAATATTTTCTCATAGACTTGACATTTCACACATGCTGCTAAGAGGATATGTGATTAAGACCTAGAACTTACTGCAAATGAAGTACATAATGCAGTTCTGCCTGCTCTCCCCTACTCTGTGCTGCTGTTGATCGTATGTGGCCCTTCCTGGTGGAGTCCTGAGCTGTGCTCATGAAGAGCCTTTGTGGGGCTGAGCTGTGGTTGTGTTCTGTGTCTCTTGTGACTCTCACCAAAACCTCCAATGCTTGGATTCCCATATCCAAGGTAAAATCTGTTCAGGGAGGGAAATGAACAAACACATCAATGGAGAAAAATCAGAAGATGTGAAAATGCTTTTTTTTAAATTTTACATGTTTAAATAAATAAGTATGTATGTATGTAGTCTCTAGGTGCATTAAAAAATAATAAGACTTCTTTATTTCCGGTTAATGTTAAGAGGTGCAAATGAACTTTCATTGCTGTATTTTTAGGGAAAAAAAGCTTATTTAGTATGATGCAGATAGAACTTTTCTTTGTCAGAAAAAAAACCCCCAAACTGGTGTGTGCATTCCAGAATTAAAAAAAAAAAATCGTCCACCATCTTTTAATTTGGAAAAGTGAAGCTCAGATTATTACCCATATGAACATTTAAACTTTTGGGAAATAGTTTGGAGATGTGCTTTCTTCTGTGCTTGGAGTGACACCAAAATGTATGTGCAGTATTGAACAATTTCTATTGCTTCAGGTCCATTGGGATCATTGATCTGTCCCCTATATATCAGGTGATACTTGCAGTCCATTCTGCTGGACTCCTGTATAAGGCCTAACAGCTTCAATGTGCTGAATTTCATGTTAGGAATGTACGTTTTCAGAACAGCTGGGGACATTTATTTAACAGAGAAGCATTAAGACCTTTCTTCCCAATTAAATTCATTGCAGGGATAGATGATTGCAATAACAGGTGCACTGACATGCTTTGGAGTTTTAAGTGGGCTGTTAAAAAATTATTCAGTGGGACATTTCATAGCCATTGCCATCCCTTGTTTTGGTATATTGTTTGAGAAAATAATTCCATGGTTCTTGTGCTTAGACTTGTAGCACTTTGCTCTGATACTGTTCTTGGTGGTTTTGTGCTGTAAGTTTGCCAAAGAGCTAAGTTTTCTTCTTCTCACAACATAAAGTTCATCTCGAGCTTGAAGATTATTAAATCTGATTATTGAAGGTGGCAATTCAAGAGAGGAATTTTGCTTTTGGATCAGGGGATAACAAGATATCTTAACTTTTCCTTAAATCTTGTAAGTTCTTGGTGTTTTAATAGCCCTATTTTAAAACAAGAACACTTAACAGAATTCTTCAGTGGTATATAAAGTTAATGAATTCGTGAATTTAATTATTAAATTGTTGCTGAACTGTTGGTTTTAGTATGCCTAAGGACAGAATTTTGCATCTAATGTAAATTGAGTAGTGCTTACCAGGAGTGCCCTGTATGTGAACACGAGTCTCAAAAAAGTCTCATAAAATACATATTTGTGGTTAATACTTGCATAATATTTTGTTTACTTTTATTATAAACTTCAGCCTGTGCTGCAATTTCTAGTTGGCTATTGACTGTAATTGTCAGCAATGGCTTGTGCTTTACAATTAAAAGCATTCAAGTGCAAGACACTCATTGGGGTCACACTCATTACAATCAGTATCTTCCAGTGTGCTCAGAAAGCAGTTCACCAAAATAATGTTGAATATTTATGAGTACAGAAAACTAAGCTTATTTGATGTGAAAACTGCTTATACTTTTGACCTCTTGCCTTCTATTCCAAGAAGAAAACCACTCCAAGCCCTCTTGGAGTTTCAGAAAGGAGGCTTGGCTGAAACACTCTTCTGAAATTAAAGAAGTTGAATTCTTTCATCTCTATGTTCAAGTTCATCATGATAATATTTTTCAAGATTTTCTAACTTCCACAAGTTTTCAACTAGATGTGCAGTAAATTGACTTTCCTATATCAAAGTATTGTTAGGGTTACTTCTGTGATTATTGCTGCTTCTCGGTTCACAGATAAGAACATTCTCAGGTTGTTATATCCAGCTGGTGCAGGGTTGCCTGCTTTGGTGATTAGTTCCCAATCTTTTGCATATGGAAGTTTTTTCCCCTGTAAGTATGGATCTGTAAATGGATCTAAAAGACAATATACAATATTTTGTGTTTAGGCCAAGCATCCCTATTAAAACCCCTTCAATTTTAGGGTACCCCTCTTGTTACACATATGATGTTTCATCCCATGTTTTACTTACGTTCTCTCCAGATGTTGTTTTACTCTCTACATTCTCCTACCCTGCATCTACACAGCAAGTAGGTCACTAGTCCTTACCCTGTGAGAGGCTGCCTCTTATGCTGTGAGCATGTGCCTGTCCTCTGGAGAGGAATGGAGTGTGACTGTTCAAAGTATGCTCTTTGGCTCGTGCAGCTGTGTTGCAGCATGTCTGTGTTCTCCATATGGATGGTTGATCTATAGGTTTCCTCTTCAAGGTATTCCAAGTTCTGTGATCAGACAGGCTGATCTGTGCATTTCACTTTCTCATTTCTGACTCCCTTGGGTTACTTGATCTGGTTTTTCTCATCATTTCCTAATTTGCTTTCTGGATTTCATTTCCATGGAAAGATGAAACTTGTAGTCTTCTTTCTAAATAGCGTCCCTCTGAAGTGAATTTTATATCATGTCTACCATATCTAAGAATTCTCTCTTTTTGTGGCCACAAGTCTACAGGTTTTTCAAAATCAGTGCAGTTTGTGTCCACTTTTGAAGGGCAAGAGTGAAGTCCTGTGTTCAGCTGTTGTCTTCATTCAGAATGGACTGAGGAAAGACTTAAAGTGAAACAAAATGCCAATAACATGCATCTAGCTGTGGGAGATTGTACTGCAGTGCTAACGAGGATATCTACCTAGTTACTGTGTAGAGAGCAGTTATTTTTACTTTGACTGACAATTGCTTGCCTCTGGTCTCCCAAGGTCTTTGTATTCAGCAAATACAATTTCTTTTACATGATAAGTATTAAGTAGCTTAAATTCATACTATAAATACTCTAATTGTTACAGTAGGAAAGAGAATACAAAAAGTAGGAGTCCTCCTTTGCCTTTTCCCTTGGTCTGGAACAGTGGCCAGAGACATTTATTGTATTTATTATCTTGTTTTCCTTTCCACATCCAGATCAAGATACGGATTTTATTTATTTTTATTTAAAGGTTCAGAACGATGTTTGTAGCTGGTGAGCACTGTGATGTGGACACTCTAGAATGGTCAAAAAGAGTCTTCAAGGTACCTGTCTTGGACCACTGGTGGCAAACTGGTGAGTGGTTTAAAATACCCTTTGTAAAATACAGTGAGGAGAGATTTTCAGACTTGTTTCCTGAGTCTGATGGTAAAACGGTTTTCTCTCTCCATGACCATTTAAATAAATGCAAAAAAAAAAAAATCAAGCAGGAAGAATGTTTTTTGGAAGTGGTCTGAAAAGTGACTTCAAGGTATTTTTATATCAACAAGACATTTGTAAAAGCTGTATAGAAAAGAAAGGTATTTTCTGGTATCTGTGTTTAAAAAAGAGTTTGCATCAGTATTTTTCCAGGTGTATTTTTACGTTATTTGTACGTGTGACTGTTGTGTGACAGAATATTTGCTATTTAAGGCTTAAACCTAAGCTTCTTGCATGTATAGTTTGTGTAATTAAAAACAATCTGCTGCATAGAGTAGACTCCTTGGTCTTTAATACTGTTCTGTATGGATGTCATCCAACTTCTACTGATTATTTTAGAGTGTTTCCCATTTATTTCACTGCAGTGTAGGAATCAGAGTACCAATCTATGGGTAACTGCAAAAATCCCAGTTGAATCTTGGATTAAGACTCTATCAAATGTATCTCCTTATAACTGTGGATTCATATATCTTTAAATTTCACTATTAGAAGATTAAGTATGGATTTTGCTTCTTAGACACATTATTGCTGTTTAAACAATGGAAATATATTACAAAAGCTCCTTCCTTCCTTCCCTTCTTTCCTCCCTTCCAAGAAGTGCCTCTTGTATTTTCTGTGTATTATTGATTTGAGATGTGTGGTCTCTTTCTCTATGAAGAAAAACCTTCTGAAGTTCTCCCATGATAGATCAAATAGAAGCTATAGAAGATTAGAATGAAAGGGGGAAATGGTTTAGTTCATCAGTATATTATGCAATTAAATCAGTTGAGGAGGCTTAAAATGCATTATTTTTATTAAAAAAACCCAAACCACAATATTAGATAAATACTGAAAAAGTACTGGAAAATAGTAGTGTCATTTTTTAATTTAATCTGGATTTAATCTTCTGATTAACTGATTAATACAAAGCAAGAGACCTCTATTTTGTTCAGTTCTCTATGATCCTAATGTCTGTAGGGAAGAACAGGCCTGAATGATGCAGAATGAGCAATTAACTGAAAAAGGTTAAAAGATCAGATAATGTCTTTGACGAATTGCTGAACTGTCAATAAGCAATGTTACTGGATGTATTTTGCATGTGTTTTTATCTGTCTGTGCAGATATATAGATATATATTACATATAAAATTGCCATAGTTTTTGTATATGTTTAGTGCAAAAGTTTCATGTTACAGTGTTCTTTCAGACGTATCTCAAGTATATAAGTGTCAATGACAGATCTTAAGCATATGAATATAATGGCACTTACACTGTGTAGAGGTAAGACTGTGTTGGAGAGATTTTTCAAAGACCAAGATCTCAGCTCAGAATACAGTGTGTTTCTTGATTTGTATATTCATGGCATGCTCTTAAATTAAATTGTACTGTGACCTAATGAACTAAGGCCATTTCAAATACATTGTTTGAGAGCATTTAATAATTTGATTAGAATGAAGACTCAAGTGATTCCTGTAGAAATGTGAGCTGTTGAATGTTGAATGAAAATGAAGCCTTCAGTCTGAAGGAAAAAATTTACTAAGTCAGTTCCTATCGAAAAACTGAATTTCAAGAGATAAGGAAGTAAGAATCACAGAGTCACTAGGTTGATGAGGACCTCCTGAGCTCATTTAGTTCAGTCTCCCTTCTCAAGCAGGGTCAGAGAGAGCGTTGCCCAGGATCCTGTTCAATTTTGAGTATCTCCATGGGTAGGGATTCTCTGGCCATTTTGGCCAGCCTCTGCCAGTGTTTTACTGCCCTCACAGTAAAAACATATTTTTTGGGGGCTCAGATGGAATATCCTAGATTTAGTTTGTGCCTCTTGCCTCTCATTCTGTCAGGGGGCACCACTGAGAAGTCCGGCTAACACTTATTCAGTATGTGTAAATACTGGATGCCTCCCATCCGGTATTTACACACATTAATAACTTCTCCTCTGAGCCTTCTCCAGACTGAATAGTCTTAGCTCTCTCAGCCTCTCTGCATATAAAAAATTTCCCTCTCCCTGGTGTTTCACAGGATTCTCTCCTGTGGAGAGGAATTACAGAATAATTAGGGTTGGAAGGGACCTCTGGAGATCATCTAGCCCAACCCCTGTGCCGAGGCAGGGTCACCTGGAGCAGGTTGCACAGGACTACATGTCCAGGTGGGTGTAGTGGGTTTGCATGGCCAAGCTTTGGTAGCCGGAGGCCTACAGGGGTGCCTTCTGTGAGAAGCTGCCAGAAGCTTCCTTCATGTCTGGCAGAGCCAATCCCTGTCAGCTCGAAAGACGGATGCGCTGCTGGTTAAGGCTGGCCCAGTTAGAAATGGTGGTAACATGGTAATATATTATAACGTGTTAAAAATGAAAAAAAAGAAGTTATTGCACAGTTGTAGTTGTGGCCAGAGAAGAGCAGAGTGAGAACATACAAGAGGAACAACTCTGCAGACACTAAGGTCAGTGGAGAAGGAGGGGCAGGAGATACTCCAGGCATCTGAGCTGGGATTCCCCTGCAGCCCATGGTGCAGACCATGGTGAGGCAGCTGTGCCCCTGCAGCCCATGGAGATCCATGGGAATGCAGAGATCCACCTGCAGCCCATGAGGAGATCCATGCCATAGCAAGTGGATGCCTGAGAGAAAGTTTTGATTCTGTGGGAGGCCCCTGCTGGATCAGGCTCCTCGCAGGGAGCTGTAGACCCATGGAGACAGGAGCCCATGCTGGAGCAGGTTTCCTGGTAGGAGTTGCTACTTGGACCCTTTCCAGCAGCTCCTTGTATTTATTCAACTGTGGAGAATTGAACACAATACTCCAGATGCGGCCTCACTAGGGCTGAGCAGAGAGGGAAGATCACCTCCCTTGACCTGCTGGCCACATTCTTCCGCTATGCACCCCAGGAAGCCACTGGCTCTCCTGGCAACAATGGCACTGCGGGCCCATGGTCAGCTTGGAGATCCACTGGGACTCCCGGGTTCTTCCTTGCAGAGCTGTTCTTTAGTAGGTCAGCCCCTGACCTGTGGTGCTGCTTGGGGTTATTCCTCCCCAGGTGCAGGACCTTACACTTGCCCTTGTTGAGCCTTATTAGGTTTCTCTCCACCCAACTCACCAGCCTATCAAGGTCCCACTGAATGGCAGCACAGCCTTCAGCTGTATCAGCCACGCCACACCCACTCCCCCAGTTTCATACCATCAGCAAACTTGCTTAGAGTGCATTCTATCCCTTTATCCAGGCTGTTGATAAACAAGTTGAGTAAGGCTAGAAGGATCATCTCCCCCAGCCTGCTGACAACATGCTTCCTTTTGCAGTCCAGGGTGCTGTTGGCTGCCTTTGCTGTGAAGAAGTACTACTGCCTCACAGTCATCTTGTCCAGTAGGCTCCCTAAGGTCATTCTCTGCAGATTCTACTCTTTCCAGCTGGCTGGTTCCCAGGGTGTAGTGGTGCCTGGGGTTATTCCTCTCCAGATACCAAACTTTGCACTTCCCTCTGTTGAACTTCATGAGGTTCCTGTTGACCTGTTTCTTCAGCCTGTCGAGATACCTCTGAATGGCAGCACATCTATCTGATAAATTGCAGCCTTCCCTTCTGCTGTTCACTCACCTCTTCTTTAGCAGAATACAAACTGTATCCCATTAGCTGTGAAAAAACAAGCAGTTCTGTCACATTCATCCCTGTCTGTCACTTGTCAAAATATTGAAAGTGGATTTCTGTGCTGGAAAAGCCATTTCAACCAAACTACTGGATTTCAGTACATGAGGTTAAAGGTGTATATACTGAATGTGAAATATTTTACAGAGTAGATAACTGGCTGTTTACTTCATTAGAAATAGTCAAGGTTAGTAACTGATGACAGAAGACCAAGAGTTTCAGAAATACTGATTTTCTGAACCATCTCCAAAATAAAAAAGTGACATACTAAAAATACAGAATAACAAATCCTAATAACTTCTGTTAGGAGGAAGCTGAGATTATTAGTTGTGTTATGTAGAATTAATAAGGTTTTAAAATGCATATTTTTAATAATAAACAAATTTTTTTTGCCATTTATTTGCAGCTGAAGTTATAAAACACTGTTTTGTTATATCTCAGATTGAAAGTTTCTGAGTTACTTCTACATATGAAAATGCTTTAGATCTTTGCTAGTCTGACAAATTGGTAATTATTCCCTAAGTTGATATTTATCTGCATTCTTCCAAAACAAGAGCATTGCAAAACTGTGACAAATGCTGGCATCTTAATTTTTCCTGAATACTGGAGATTTTACTTAGGCAGTTATGTTTTAGTTGTTGGCTCTTTCAGCTGAGGCTAAAGCAGAAGATGGAGGAGGAGGAGAAGTATCTGGGTAAATAGTGTTTCTTGTATAATGGAGTAATTTCTATTCCTTTGTTAATGACTGAGAAAGGGAAGGAAAAGATGAGCTTTGTAGAGATGAGAAGTGACTGAGTCATCATTTGGAGATGGAAATGTGTATGAGTTAAGAGAAACAAAAGGCTGACAAAAGTGTTATAAAATAGGAGTGTGAACCACTTCCTTCTTCAGGTTTAGTAAGATGTCTTCGAAGCTCTTGGCCCCATTGCCATATTTGTAACTACAAATAAATTAGTATGGACAAAGAAACGTGGATTTCTTTCATTTGTTCTTGAAAGATTTATGGAGTATGTGAAATCACTGTGAGTTGAAACAGTACTTTGAAACAGAAGAAAACTTTAATTAAGGGACTTCTAAGCAGCTACACCTGGAAAAGTTGATTTCTTAAAACTGATTTTTGTCAGTACACCTTCATCAATAACACCCATTTTAAATGTTAATGTTTGTGTTACAAGTATATTAAGCACATCTTACAAACTGTGAAATATTAGTCACAGGATCAATGAGTGGCAAGGAGGATTTGAGGCAGTAAGGACTGGGAAGAACTTGCTGTTTTCTTTGGAGATATGACAGTGGATGAAAGACTGTTATTTTCTGATCCTGTGCTCAGCTGTACCTGGAGAGAGTTTTGTTTGGGTTTGTACCTGTGTTTAGTTTTTGCTTATTTATACAAATTGACACTTAGCTCTTAAATAGCAATTTTCATCTTCAAAGTAGTTGTGCAAACACAAGCAATTAATACTTTTAACACCCCTGTGAAGTAAGTACAGTTATTTCAGTCTTGCAGACATTAAATAGAGAAAGACAAGTATCTTGCCCCAACCTATGCAAGAAGCCTTAAATTCAGTTTCAGAAAACAGATTTTTATTTCTTTTTTTTTTTTTTTGTTGGCTGAGAGATAATTTTTCTGGTCTTATCTACTTATGTTTTGTGATACTTTTTTCTGAATGGGAACAGGAATACACATTTTCAATCTTGTTTTCACTCTCTGTGAAGTTCTGTTTTAAGGCAATGATACAGTTGCTCTCTTTCAATATTCCAGGTAATTAAATTACAAGAGGCCTTGTCAAATCTATTTGAAGTAGCCTAAACAGTGTTTGCGTTGTACCTGCTGTGTCACATCCCTCATTCTGAGGGAGGGTCAATACATAAAGAAATGTGAGTTTGGCTTACCATGATTTTGGAATTAGCTTTGATTTCTAGAAGGAAAAAAAAGGAGTGAAATAGCCAGGAGGTTGTGATGAGCTGTGGAAGCAGAAGGCTCTGAAAGTTTGTGTTAAACATCTTCAGCTGCTTTCATGTTACCTAAAAAATGAAGCTCTGCCACATTGCTTTTGACATTTTGAAAAAATAGTAAGTCAGATTTTCAGTTCTTCATAATAAGTACGTACATAAAGAGTATTTTTCTTTTGATATTTTCAAATAAAAACATTTTGAGACTTTGAGGATATATAGGAAAATTCAGATGAAACAGAGCTGAAGCTGAAAATTCAGTGATAAAAATTGACTTGCATAAAATCTCAGTCCAGAGATATGTTTCCATAGTACTTTTTTTTGTCATGTACTATGGAAATCGAAGTTAGAGAGTGTGCAAGTGTAGGTTCAAATTGGAGTTACCTACTATTCCCTAAGTATCAGCTCAGTAGCAGGCAAAACTATGAAATGATTGTGTACATTTTCTGTTTTCATGGAAATAGGCTGCCTTATCAGTAAGGAGTAGATGTGTGCAGCAGACATTAGGACAAAAATCAAATAGTGCGTGATGCATTATGGCTGCTGCTAAAGAAGGTTATGATATGTGCACATTGTATTGGATATTCTGAGTGTGATAAAATTTTCTGATAGGAATTCTCCAACTTTTGTAATATAATTAATAACGTACTCTATCACTTTTAAGATTGTTCTTTTTCTTTATCTGTGTCTTACCTCTAAAACATGCAAATGCTGTGTTGGTAATATTTTTATTACGACATACTGTTATTAAGTAATTAAGCGTAGTAGTGTAATAATGGTTGTACAGATCTTTTATGAGGACTATATAAACAATACAACTGTATCATTGAATTCAGTGTAAAAAACATGAATCATGGTTAAGTGTACTCAGAGGAATATATTTCAATGGACTACTTCTGGGGCAATCGTATGGAGAAGAGTTTATTAATGTGATCTCCAAGCTGCATGACATGGTCCCCAGGCTACAGTTTCCATTGTGTTGCCTTGGCAACATTGTGCAGATTCTCTTTCATATGAGTATCTGGAAAGATGGATTTTGCAACTGAATCCTGTTAGCTAATCTTTCCAGTTTTACACTAAAGAACTGTTCTTTAGGTGAATTGCCTTGCCAGTAGACCTCCATCTCCCTTTTGTAATTGGATTCCACATTTTGTTCTTCAGTTTCCTGCCACTTTGCCCCATTCAAAACTGCAGATCAGTCCAGTGATTTTGTTTAATATCATGAAATTTTCAGACCCAAAGGCATCAGGAAAGGTAAACTAAAGAATGGATGGCTGTTAATTTGCAACAAAGAGTCAGTTCTTGACATGTTTTTTGGAGTGGCAGAAATTCAGTACTGGAGTTACAGGGACCAGGGATCTGGAGTTGAAATGAAAGAGATGAAATAAATTTCTTCCAAAGTCCAGGTGACTGGTTTAGGTTATCAGGCGCCTCAGTGCAGATGCATTTCATGCTTTTAAAACACGTATGCATCCTGTCAAGGCTAGGATCATATTTTTTTAGTGAAAGCTGATAACCTGCAAACAGTTCTACAGAAATGGGAATTACTCAGCAGAAACTTCTGCTGTTCTGTAGCCCTGATTTACTGAGTCCCCTGAGCATTATTTACTAGATAACTGAATTTATAAAGGCATTCATGACATTTGTCATGTCTCCACCTGGGGGCTTGCGTTCTGTCCATAAGGGGTATGAAAAATACAGATTGTTTCAGCCATTGTTTACTGTTTAGTAATCACTTGTGGACTGTGTATCATTAGTGACAGTAGCTCGTCATTTCTTCAATGTCATCTTGGGACACCCAATTGAAATAGGTTTTTGGTTGCCCTTATTGAAGGAGAGAGAGGAAAAGGTTTTTTAAGTGGCTACGGGCATTGCCAAAGCAGAGACTGACCTTTCAGTTCTGCATGGTTTTCTCATTCTTGGACATCAAAGAAGGTATGTCTGGATTAAATACATATTCTTTAGGCTGTTTTTGGTTTGAATGGATCATTAGAGTTTCATAGGTTTATTGTGTCATTCAGTGCTGTTTTCTGTTTTCCATATTTCACAAAGCGTGTTTTCTCCAAAAATGTTTTTCATTTGAGGGTTGTTTCAATTCAATTTCAAATGGCTTTCAGTTGTCCTGTGCATTTTGGGAAGTGTACCTCAATGCTGGGCCAGGAGTATTGTGGCTTGAAAAAAAAAGGATATATTTTTATTTTTATTTATGGAATTTATGGTAATTTGAATGTGGTTAAGTCAGTAAATGCACTAGATCCTTCTAGGAAAAAAAAAACCAAACATGCATCTCTGTACTTCACATTTCTGTGAAGATTCTATTTTTCTCATGGCTATACTGTTTTTACGCCCACTGGTCAGCTCATCCTCTGTGTTGATACAAATTCAGTACCAGCTGTGCCACTGCTAGTCTGCCTCATTTGAGCTGACATTTTCTAATTTAGCATTAATACAAAGAGTATATTAAGCTTTTCTGTTCCCATTTGACTTCAGTTTCTCAGTGCTTATTAATCTTAATCTTTTCTGATTGTCTTTCCACATGCAGTCAGGGACATGCTTTAATATGGATGAAGTAGAAATGTTTTCCTCCTTAAAATTTCATTGATATGGTTTAGATGATTGAAAATAAAAGAACTGTAAAGTAGTCTTAAGTTCTGGAGTTGAGCCATGAGCAATATTTAGTGTGCACTGAATAGGCAAATGAAGAAGATGAGGAGACAGGTTCAGGAATGGATATGTTGAAATAGAATAGTGCAGTCTCATCCCTCTGAAGCAGATGAGCTGTGACAGAGCCTCCAGTTTGTGTGAGTGTGAAGGTGTTACAGGTTGTTGATCTTTCTTGTCACATGGCAACTGCTTTTTTATGTTGCTCAGAAAATAAAGTCCTCATTAGTGTAAAGTAGGTGATTTTAGAACAGTAAAGCTAATGGTAAGCTTCATGGATCTAGTGCATGGAAGGGAAGAACCTTGGCAGAATTGATGGCTGCCCAGTGATGGTAGAAAGAGAGTACATCTAAGATACTAGACCCTGATGAAGATACTTGAATTGCACAGCAGTGATTTTACCAGTCTTTTCCATCTTGGCAGTATTACTGTGCATAAAATATATTAAGATTCCTCAAAACAAACAGTAAACAGCACTGAGATGTGTAATTATGTTTTATATTCTCCATTTATCTCTTAGTATTTGTTGTGGTTTTAGT